>JAJPUD010004779.1:0-43249 GCA_023553655.1 Myrmecobius fasciatus | reverse complement strand
AAAAGAAAAGAAAAAGAAAAATTAGCCTTGGTCTCAAGGAACTTACATTCTATCAGGGAAGACAACATGAATATTCCCCTGGTATAGGGAGTACTCAGTCAATCAACAAACTAAGTGCTTACTTAGCTAACTAAGCACTCTCCCTGGAGGGGCTAACTAATTCTTACTCTCAGGAATCTTGTGGTTGGTAACCCTGCAAGGCCGTGGCTTCTCCTCCCATTATTTTGAAGCCTTATCTGCTGTGCCCTTCCCAGTACCAGTCCACCAGTTGGCAAAGTTCACTTTGGGATAAGGCACTACCGGGCTCAGCTGGGCTGATTGCTGGGGTGTGGTTTATTAACTTATGGATGAATCCTCCACTAATTTGGGTCAAGCAGGTCACTGAATTACTGCATGAATACCCTACTGGATTCATTTAATAAATAATATAAAAACAATATCATATTATTATATTACATTATGTTATATTATACTGTGTTATGCTATGTTATATTATATCGTTATATTACACTACATTATATCATTATAATATGTTGTGTTATGTTATATTCTGTTGTTATGTTCTGTTACATTATGTTATATTACATTATGTTACATTGTTATGTTGTTATATTAAATTATGCTACATTGTTATATATTATATTCTGTTATGTATTATATATTATATTATAATAATATAATATTATAAATAAATAAATAATAAATAAAAGGGGTTAATTGTGAGGTTAATATAAGGAAGGAAGGAAAGTGAAATCAGAGAAGGGAGGAAAGTAAAATCGCTGGAAAAAGTCCTTCAGAAGAAAAGAATTAGAGGCTAAAATGCGGAGAAATTTAATTACAGGAGATTATAGTCAGAAAAGGTGTCAGAGTTTTTGATTATGGAAATGAAACACTTGCAGTTCAATGTGAGATACCAGGAGTGACTATCCTTGTCCATGAAGTGGAAGAGCTCGTGAGGAGAACTGAGAGGTTATGTCTGCAGATGATAAAGACAACTCTGTAGTTTCAGAACATGAGCTAGCTGCCCTCTGTAAATGTACCCTGGCCAAGTGTTTCCAATGGCTGTGCCTTCCAAATCTGTGTCTTGATCACACACACTCTTTGCATAGCTGCTCCTCTAAGAATGTTTCCCACAATGTCTATCTCCCCACAAGGGGTATGAGTATTTGTTGGAGAGTGTGCTCCAAGTTTATGGGGAAAACATTCTTTGATTATTTTACCTAATGGGTAAAAAACAAACAAACAAACAAATAGGTATTTTGTCAAGCCTAGCACAGTGGTAATGAATGCTAAAAGAGGAAGCACAGATTCTCAGATGTATTGATGCTCAAACTGGGAAAAGTATAAGAGATATATAGACATAGCTTCTTAACATTTACAAAAATAAAAGTTTAGCTGACACTAACAAATAAAGTATTTATTTGAAATTTATATAATTATAAAACTTATATAAACATTTCCAAAAATAAAAGTTTAACTGACACCGATTAACAAATTATTTATTTGAAACATATAATTATAAATATAATTATATTATATACATATCACATATATGTTATTATAATTATAATAAGATAGATGTAAAATATATAAAGTATGAATAATGATTTAATAAATACATATATTACAGTATATATATATATATATAAAATATGTGTATGGTACTGAAATACAAGTTACAATGGTAGGGAGGGCACTAGCAATTAGGGGAATCAGGAAAGGTTTCAGGCAGAATATAGTATCTGAGCTGCATCTTAAAGGAGGATGGAAGTAAAGAGTACATTCCAGACACTGGGGATAAAGTCAGTGCAAAATTAGAGATAGAGTATCATCAGGGAGGAATAGGAAAAAAAAAAAAGTCAGTTGCCTTGACTACAGACTGTAGAAAAGGAAATAAAACACAGTGAGTCTGGAAAGGTAGATTGAGGTAAGGTTGCATAAACTTTGGTGTCAAATGCAAATTGAAAAATGTCCCCATCAGCTGCATATCAACTTAGAAAATTACAAATTACCATTTTCTGTGCTGTATTTGTTTTTATTTTGTTAAAGATTTCCTAGTTATATTTTAATATGTTTTGGACCACAATATTTTATATTTTCAAAGTGGTTGCTTTTTTATTTTTTTCTTTATTTTTTTTGTTTCTACCCAATATATCTTCCCCCCTCATGTTAATTTTATTTGTTCTAAATGACATATACACAAAGATATTTAACATTCGTTTAAAAAATTTTTAATTTCGTGACCCTGGGCAAGTCACTTAACCCCAATTGCCTCAGCAAAAAAAAAAAAAAAAAATTTTTAATTTCAAATTTTTTCTTTCCTTTTCTTCTCCCTTTTTAAGCAAGGAAGCAATCATACATGTGCAAAACATTTCCATATTAGTCATGTCGCAAAAAGACACAGACCAAAAAAAAACCAAGATTAATAAAGAAAGTTTTTAAAAATTATGTTATCCATCAGTTCTTTCTCTGGAGATGTATAGTATTTTTCATCATAAATCTTTCAGAATTATCTTGGATCTTTGTATTGCTGGGAATAGTAAGTCATTCACAGTTGATGATCACACAATATTGCAGTTACTATGTACATTTTCCTGATTATGCTCACTTCACTTTGATCAGTTTATGTAAATCTTTCCAGGTTTTCTGAAAGTATCCTGGTCATTATTTCTTATAATACTAGTATTTTATCACAAGTATATACCACAACTTGTTCAACCATTCCCCAAATGATGGATATCCTCTAAATTTCCAATTCGTTATTACTACAAGAAGAGCTAATATAAATATTTTGTACAGATAGATTTCATTTTCCCTTTTATTTGATTTCTATGAGGTACAGACCTCGTAGTGGTATTGCCAGGTAAAGGGGTATGCAGTTTTATAGTCCTTTGGGCATAATTCCAAATTGTTCTCCAGAATGGTTGGATCAGTTTACAACTCCACCAACAATATATTAGTGTCTCAATTTTCTCATTTCTCCAACACTTATCATTTTCTTCTCTTGTCATATTAGTCAATCTGATAGATGTAAGGTAGTACTTCAGAGTTGTTTTAATTTTCATTCCCCTAATCAATAGTGATTTAGAGTAGTTTTTCATGTGACTATAAATAGCCTTTTCTTTTGAAAGCTACCTATTCACATGTTTTGACCATTTATCATTTGGGAAATGACTCATATTCTTATAAATTTACTCAGTTTTCTGAATATTTAAGACTTGAGCCTTCCTTTTTTGCCTTTCTTTAATCCAAATTTATTTTATTTAAAGAAACAATAAGAAAAAAGAAAAGCAGAAAAGAAATGTGGAGATTGATGGATTTTTTTTTTCTATTTCTATTTTCCCCTCATATTCTATGACTCCAGGACAATTTTCTTGGATTATTTCTTGCATTATTAGGTGAAGGTCTTTTTTTTTTGGTCACAACTTTCAGGCAGTTGAATTATTCTTATATTTTTTTCTTCTTGATCTGTTCTTTAGATCTATTGTTTTTCTTATAAGATGTTTCACATTCTGTTGTATTTTTTCATTCTTTATAATCTTTTGTTATTTCTTCGTCTCTCATAGCTTCACTGGATTCCCCTTGCCCGATTCTAATTTTCAAAGAGTTATTTTCATCTTTGAGACTCTGTATATCCTTTTCTATTTGGTTAACTTTTTTTTCATAATTTTCTTGTTTTTCTTGGATGGTTTTTTATTCATTTATTCATTCATTCATTCATTTATTTTTGTTTTTCCTCAATGTCTCTCATTTGATTTTTTTTTTTTTTTTTTTGCTTTTTTGCTGAGGCAATTGAGGTTAAGTGACTTGCCCAGGGTCACACAGCTAGGAAGTGTTAAGTGTCCGAGATCAGATCTGAACTCAGGTCCTCCTGACTTCAGAGCTGGTGCTCTATCCACTGCGCCATCTAGCTGCCCCCTCTCATTTGATTTTTAAATTCTTTTTTGAGTTTTTCTAAAAACTCTCTCTGGGCAGGGAGTACTTTTATGTTTCTCTTTGGGGTATAAACTTTTTTTTAACTTCAGTGTCCTCCTTTGAAGATGAATCCCAGCCTTCCCTGTTTCTTTCTTCTTTGCTGTTTTGTTTTTTTTTTTTAATAAGAGGCACTAGTGTAAGCACCTCTAATCCTGGGGTGGGGGTAGTGTCTCTGGCTTCACTTCAGCTCTCCTCTCACCAGGAACCCCAAATCAAGAACTTCCCCCTCCTGCAATTACCCACAGCCAACAGCATCCCTGCCCCACTGCCTCTACACTCATAGTGAGGATAGGTTCCTTCTTGCCTAGGACCTAGATGGGCAGCATACCTGGGGCTGAAGTTCTTAATCAGCTGAGGTTCCCTCAGTCTTCTCAAACTCAGATTCCTGAATCTGTACCCTGATACCACAAGTAGTCTGGGAGGTGAAAGTTTCTTAAGTTCCTGCAAGGAATCTCCATTTGGGGGCAGAGCCAAGATGGCAGAGTGAAGACACGATTCTCTGTGTCCTCCTCTGACCTCTCAAATCATCAGTAAAATAAGCCTCTGAATTGATCTTTAAGTTAACGAACCCAGAAATATTTGGACTAAGAAACATTTCCTGCAGAAGTTACCTTTGAAGAGCTTCATAGCAGGTCTGCTTCAGTCGGGCAGGGGAGTGAGCAGTTTGCTGGGTGCAGCTCCGGGAAGAGAGAGTGGAAAACTGGGTGAACTCAGCTGAGAGTGGCAGAAATTTCAAACACCTGGAGAGTGTATCTGAGGCACTCAGGACACTCTGCCCTGATTGCGGGCAGGTGCTTTGGCAGATCTGCCTTTTATATAAAAGGTAAATTGGAACCCTCTGCAAACGCAGAGTCCTAGCCCAACAGGCCCAGCACTGGAAGTTAATTAGCAGAATTGCCCCAGGGCAAACTACCACAGCCAGCTCTTCCCCACTGTTAACAGACCCCAAGCTTTCTAACAAATGAATAAGAAGCAGAAGAGAACTCTCACCATAGACAGCTTTTATGGAGAGAAAAAAGGACAGACCCCAGATCCTGAGGTTCCTATAGGCAAAGCAACTCCAGAGGAAGCCATCAAGGGAGATATAACCTGGTCCCCCTTTCACAAGGCCTTCCTGGAATATTGCATAAAGAATCTCAAAAGAGAGATAGATGATAAATGAAGAAATGAACTGAGATCAGTGCCAGAAGCCCTCCAAAAGAGATGTGATAAAGACACCAACTTACTGAAAAACAAAATTGGTGAATTGGAAAAAGAATGCAATGAATAAAAAAATTCAATTGGCCAGTTACAAAAGGAGCTAAAAATAGTAACTGAAGAAAATAATACATTAAAAATTAAAATTGAATAAATGGAAATGAATGACTCATCAAGACTTCAAGAATCAGTCAAACAAAAGCAAAAAAAATGAAAAAATAGAAGAAAATATGAAATATCTCCTAGGAAAAACAACTGACTTGGAAAATAGATCTAGGAGAGACAATCTAAGGATTACTGGACTTCCTGAAAGCCATGATGAAAAAAAGAATCTAAACACGATCTTCCAGGAAATCCTGAAAGAAAACTGCCCTGAGATTTTAGAATCAGAAGGCAAAATCACCATTGAAAGAATTCACCGATCACCTCTTGAAAGAGACCCCAAAATTAAATCCCCAAGGAATATCGCGGCTAAATTTCAGGACTATCGCACCAAGGAAAAGATACTGCTAGCAGCTAGAAAGAAACAATTCAAATACCGAGGATCTATAATTAGAATCACACACAATCTTTCAGCCTCCACACTGAAGGATTGAAGGGCCTGGAACCAGATATTCCGAAAGGCAAAGGAACTTGGAATACAGCTAAGAATAACCTATCCAGCTAGAATGAGCATTATCTTCTAGGGAAGAAGATGGTCATTTAATGATATAGGTGAATTTCACCTATTTCTAATGAAAAGACCAGATTTGAACAAAAAATTTGACCTCCAAACACAGAACTCAAGATAAGCATAAAGAGTTAAAAAGGAAAGGACTACTGAGAACTATATTTCTACTATGGGGATACTTGAAGATTGGGGACATAATTTGATATTACTTTGATAACATGAAAAAGAAAACTAGAGGGGAAAAGGCTATCATATTGGGGAAAAGAGGGAAAAGGTGGTAAAATAAGGTTAAAAAAAGGAGGTAAAAATAAGGTAAAATCTCATGAAGAGGCAAAGAAAACCTAATATAATTGAGGGAAAGAAGGGAGGGAGATGAGCATTGTGTAGATTTTACTCTCATCAATTGGGCTCTAAAAGAGTATATCAGACACATTTCGTTTCACAGAGAAACTTGCCCTTCCTTATAGGGAAGTGAGAGGGAAAGGAGGAAAAGAAAGGGTTAGAGTAATAGAAGGGAAAATAGAAGAATCAGGGGAAAGGAGTAAAAACAGGAGGAGGGGCTCTAAAGGGGGGAGGATTGTTTGGGGGAGGTGGTCATCAAAAGCAAAATACTGAGGAGGGGGGAAGGAAGAAAGGGGAAAGGAAAGGGAAAAACATAACTTGGGTAAATAAGATGGCAGGAAATACAGAATTAGTTATTCTAACTGTGAATGTAAATGGGATGAACTTTCCCATAAAATGGAAGTGGATAGCAGACCAGATTAAAAATCAGAATCCAACAATATGTTGAAAACAAGAAACACAGCTAAAGCATACAGACACATACAAGGTAAAGGTAAAAGGTTGGAGCAGAATCTATTATGCTTCAGGTGAACCAAAAAAAGCAGGTGTAGCAATCCTGATATCAGATCAAGTAAAAGCAAAGATAGATCTAATCAAAAGAGATAAGGAAGGAATTAATATTTTACTAAAAGGTAACATAGATAATGTAGCAATATTAATACTAAATATATATATACACCAAGGGGTATAGCATCCAAATTCCTAGAGGAGAAATTAAGAGAGATGCAAGAAGAAATAGACAGCAAAACTATACTAGTGGGGGATCTCACGATCTTGCTGAATTAGATATTGCTCTCTCAGAATTAGATAAATCAAACCACAAAATAAATAAGAAAGAAATTAGGGAGGTAAACAAATTGTTAGAAAAGTTAGGTATGATAGATCTTTGGAGAAAATTGAATGGAGACAGTAGGGAGTTTACTTTTTTCTCTGTGGTACATGGAACTTATACAAAAATTGACCATGTGTTAGGGCATAAAAACCTCAAAATCAAATGCAGAAAGGCAGAAATAGTAAATGCATCTTTTTCAGATCAAGATGCAATAAAAATCACATGCGATATAAGCCCAGGAGAGAATAGACCAAAAGTTAATTGGAAATTAAATAATCTAATCCTGAAGAATGAATGGGTGAAAGAGCAAATCATAGACACAATTAATAATTTCATCCAGGAGAATAACAATAATGATACAACACACCAAAATTTGTGGGATATGGCCAAAGCAGTTAGAAGGGGCAATTTTATATCTCTAGATGCTCACTTGCATAAAATAGAGAAAGAGAAGATCAACAAATTGGGCTTACTATTAAAAAAACTAGAAAAATAACAAATTAAAAACCCTCAATTAAATACCAAATTGGAAATTCTGAAAATAAAAGGGGAAATTAATAAAATTGAAAATAAGAAACCTATTGAATTAATAAATAAAATGAAGAGTTGGTTTTATGAAAAAACCAACAAAATAGATAAGGCTTTAAATTTGATTAGAAAAAGGAAAGAGGAAAATAAAATTGTTAGTCTCAAAAATGATAAGGGAGAACTTTCCTCCAATGAAGAGGAAATTAGAGTAATAATTAGGAGTTACTTTGCCCAACTTTATGCCAGTAAGTTTGATAATCTAAATGAAATGGAGGAATATCTACAAAAATATAGATTGCCCAGGTTAACAGAAGAGGAAATAAATTATTGAAATAGTCCCATATTAGAAAAAGAAATAGAACAAGCTATTAACCAACTCCCTAAGAAAAAATCTCCAGGGCCAGATGGATTTACATGTGAATTCTACCAAACGTTCAAAGATCAATTAACTCCAATACTATATAAACTATTTGAAAAAATAGGGAAAGAAGGTATACTACCAAATTCCTTCTATGATACTGATATGGTGCTGATAGCTAAACCAGGTAAGGTGAAAAGAGAAAGAAAACTATAGACCAATTTCCCTAATGAATATTGATGCAAAAATTTTAAATAACACATTAGCAATGAGATTACAGAAAGTCATCCCCAGGATAGTACACTATGACCAAGTAGGATTTATACCAGGAATGCAGGGCTGGTTCAATATTAGGAAAACTATTAGCATAATCAATTATATTAATAACCAAATTAACAAAAACCATATGATTATCTCAATAGATGCAGAAAAAGCATTTGATAAAATCCAGCACCCATTCCTAATAAAAAACACTAGAGAGTATAGGAATAAATGGGTTTTTCCTTAAAATGATTAGTAGCATCTGTTTAAAGCCATCAGCAAGCATCATATGTAATGGAGACAAACTAGAAGCATTCCTAATAAGATCAGGAGTGAAACAAAGCTGCCCACTGTTACCATTACTATGTAATATTGTATTAGAAATGTTAGCTTTGGCAGTAAGAGAAGAAAAAGAGATAAAAGGAATTAGAGTAAGTAATAAGGAAACCAAATTATCACTCTTTGCAGATGACATGATGGTATACTTAGAGAACCCTAGAGACTCAACTAAAAAACTACTAGAAACAATTCACAACTTTAGCAAAATTGCAGGATTCAAAATAAATCCACATAAATCAGCAGCATTTTTATATATTATCAACAAAGTTCAGCAACAAGAGATACAAAAAGAAATTCCATTCCAAATAATGGATGATAGTATAAAATATTTGGGAATCTATCTGCCAAGGAAAAGTCAGAAACTATATGAACTAAACTACAAAACATTTGCCACACAAATAAAATTAGACCTAGTCAATTGGAAAAACATTAAGTGCTCATGGGTAGGCCAAGCGAATATAATAAAAATGACAATACTACCCAAACTAATTTACTTATTTAGTGCCATACCAATCAAACTCCCAAGTTATTATTTTACAGATCTAGAAAAAACAGTAGCAAAGTTCATTTGGAAGAACAAAAGGTCAAGAATTTTAAGGGAATTAATGAAAAAAAAAGGCTGATGAAGGTGGCCTTTCTGTACCAGATCTAAAATTATATTATAAAGCAGCGGTCATCAAAACCATTTGGTACTGGCTAAGAAATACAGCAGTCCAATCAGTGGCATAGGATAGGATATCAGGACAAACTAGGCAATAACTTTAGTAATTTAGTGTTTGATAAACCCAAAGACCCCAGCTTTTGGGATAAGTACTCACTATTTGGCAAAAACTGCTGGGAAAATTAGAAACTAGTGTGGAAGAAATTAGGGCTTGACCCACACCTATACCAAGATAAAATCTAAATGGGTTCATGATCTAGATATAAAGAGTGATATTATAAGCAAATTAGAGGAACATAGTATAGTTTACCTCTCAGATCTGTGGAGAAGGAATGAATTTATGTCCAAAGAAGAACTAGAACTCTTAATTGAACACCAGGTAGATAATTTTGACTATATTAAGTTAAAAAGTTTCTGTACAAACAAAACTAATGCAGACAAGATTAGGAGGGAAGCAACAAATTGGGAAATCATCTTTACATTTAAGGATTCTGATAAAGGCCTCATTTCTCAAGCCGCTCTCCAGTAGATAAATGGTCAAGGGATATGAACAGACAATTTTCAGATGATGAAATTAAAACCATTTCTAGTCAAATGAAAAGGTATTCCAAATCACCATTGATCAGAGAAAAGCAAATTAAGACAACTCTGAGGTACCACTACACACCTGTCAGATTGGCTAAAATGACAGGAAATGATAATGACGAATGTTGGCGGGAATATGGGAAAACTGGGACACTGATACATTGTTGGTGGAACTGTGAATGGATCCAACCATTCTGGAGAGCAATTTGGAACTATGCTCAAAAAGCTATCAAACTGTGCATACCCTTTGACCCAGCAGTGTTTCTATTGGGCCTATATCCCAAAGAGATCTTAAAGGAAGGAAAGGGCCCCACATGTGCAAGAATGTTTGTGGCAGCCCTTTTTGTAGTGGCTAGAAACTGGAAACTAAATGGATGCCCATCAATTGGAGAGTGGCTGAATAAATTATGGTATATGAATGTTATGGAATATTATTGTTCTGTAAGAAATGACCAGCAGGATGATTTCAGAGAGGCCTGGAGAGACCTGCATGAGTTGATGCTGAGCGAAGTGAGCAGAACCAGGAGATTATACATGACAACAACAATACTATATGATGATCAATTCTGATGGACATGGCTCTCTTCAACAATGAAATGTTTCAAACCAGTTCCAATTGGTCAGTGAAGAAGGCCATATACACCCAGAGAGAGGGATATGAGATGTGGAGTACAATATAACATTTTCATGCTCTCTATTGATATTTGCTTGCATTGTGTTTCCTTTCTCAGATATTTTTTGTTCATTTAGATACAATTGTTCTTGCACAGCAAGATAAGTATAGAACTATGTATACACATATTCGACTTGTCAAGTATTTTAATATGATTAACATGTAGTGGACTTCCTGCCATCTAGAGGAGGGGAGGGGACTAGGGAGGAAAATTTATAACGGAAAGCTTTGTAAGGGTCAATGTTGAAAAGTTACCTATACATATGTTATGCAAATAAAAAGCTTTAATTAAAAAAGAAAAGAAATCTCTACTTGGTGTTTCTACAGAGCTAGCCAGAAGATGTTTGCACTTCTCAGCTCCGAGTCTTTATTTAGATCTTTGGTACTATCAGGAAGGCCCCTCTAAATTCTTCTTTAAATCTTCTTGATTTTTTCATGAGTCTATATTTGCTCTGAGGCATAAATTTATTTTATTTGTAGGAGAAATCAAAAGAGCTTTAAATTTACAAACCTACTTTGCCATTTTCCCAGAATCTTCTTCCAAGACTTGAACCTTTATCAAAGAAATTCACTTTAAAAATGTTGTCCCAGTTGATTGCTTTCTTTCTCATCTTGGCTGCATTGGTTTTGTGCAAAACCTTTTTCATTTATTTTACCATCCATGATTCTCTCTGTTTCTTATTTGTTTATAAATTCTTCCCTTAATTATATATCTGACAAGTAAAATATTCCATGTTCCCCTAATTTACTTATGAGGTCACCCTTTATGTTTAAATCATGTACTCATTTTGATCCTGTATTTGCATACAGTTTAAAATGTTTGTGTATACCTAGTTTATGCCAAACTACTTTCCAGTTTTTGTAGCAATTTTTGTAAAATAGTGATTTCTTATACCAAAATCTTGGATCTTTGGGTTTGTCAAAGACTATTTTAGTACTATTGTTTATTTACTGTGTTTATGTACCTAATCTATTCCACTGATCCACCACTCTATTTCTTAGGCAGTTGTTGTGATAATTACAATTTGTAATACAGTTAGAGAGCTAATACTGTTGGACCTTGTAGCTTCATTTTTCCCTCTTTTGATTCCCTGGATATTCTTAATCTTTTGCTCTACCAGATGAATTTTGTTAGACTTTTTTCCTAGCTTTATAAAAAAAATTTGGTAATCTTATTATCATTTAAATTTAATTATTTTATTCTTTCTTTGGTTTAATTTAATTTATAATAATTAAACATTAATTTTATTTATATTAATTATAATTATTTATTTGTTTGTTTATTTGTCATGTTATTTTTTGCATTCATATTAATATAAAATATAGTCATGGTAAACTAAGTTAATTTAATTATTTAATTAATTTGAATTAAATTAATTTAAATAGAATTATCATTTTTAGTATATTGGCTTGGCCTACCATGAGCATATAATATTTCTCCTGCTGTTTAAATATGACTCTATTATTTGTGTGAAAAGTGTTTTATAATTATGTTCATATAGTTCCTGGGTTTATCTTAACAGATAGACTCTCAAATATTTGATATTATTTACATTTATTTTTAATATAATTTCTCTTTCTATCTTTTGCTACTGGATTTTATTGGTATTATATAGAAATTCTATTGGTATATGTTGAGTTTATCTTATATCCTGAAATTTTGTTGAAGTTGTTAATTATTTCAAATGGTTTTTTAGTTGATTCTCTAGGATTCTCCAAGTATATCAACATATCATCTGCAAAGACTAATAAGCTTTATTTCCTCATTGCCTATTGTAATTCTTTCAATTTCTTTTTCTTCTCTAATTGCTATAGCTAGCATTACTAGAACAATATTGAAAAGTAATGTGATAATGGGCATCCTTCTTTTACCCTGATCTTATTGGAAAGGCTTTTTAGCTCATTCTATTCATAGATAATGTTTGCTGAAAGTTTTGAAATATGCTACTTATCATATTAAGGAATGTGTCACTTATTCCTAGACTTTCTAATGTTTCTATTTTTTTTTATTTTTTTATTTTTATTTTATTTTATTTTTTTTTTTTGCTTTTTGCTGAGGCAATTGGGGTTAAGTGACTTGCCCAGGATCACACAGCTAGGGAATGTTAAGTGTCTGAGACCAGATTTGAACTCAGGTCCCGACTTCAGGGCTGGTGCTCTATCCACTGCCCCACCTAGCTGCCCCCTTTCTAATGTTTCTAATAGAAATGAGTGTTATATGTTGTCAACAGCTTTTTCTGCATCCATTGACATATAATTTCTGTTAGTTTGTTATTGATATAATGAATTATACCAATAGTTTTTCTTCTATTGAACCATCCCTGTGTTCCTGATACAACTTCTACCTGATCATAGTGTATGATCTTTGTGATACATTACTGTAATCTCCTTGATAGTATTTTATTTAAAAATTTTACATCATTAAGGACATTTGTCCATGACTTTCTTTTTCTGTTTTTGCTCTTTGTTGTTTAAATAACACTATATTTCTTTTTTTTATTATTTTTCATTTGCATAACATATGTATGGGTAGCTCCTCAGCATTGATCTTTACAAAGCTTTCCATCACAAATTTTACCCCCAGTGCCCACCCCCTCCCCTAGATGGCAGGAAGTCCACTCCACGTAAATTATGTTAAAATACTTGACAAATCAAATATATGTATACATATTTCCACACTTATCATTGTTGTGCAAGAAAAATCGTATCTACAAGAAAGAAAAATCAAATAAAGGAAACACAATGCAAGCAGACATCAATAAAGAGCATGAAAATGTTATGTTGTGGTCCACATTTCACATCCCTCTCTCTGGGTGTATATGGCTTTCTTCAGTGAACAATTGGAAGTGGTTTGAAACATTTCATTGTTGAAGAGAGACATGTCCATCAGAATTGATCTTCATATCAGTGTCCCAGCCTTCCCACATCCCCTCCAACATTTCATCATTATCTTTTCCTGTCACTTTAGCCAATCTGACAGGTGTGTAGTGGTACCTCAAGATTGTCTTAATTTGTATTTCTCTGATCAATAGTGATTTGGAGCACCTTTTCATATGACTACAAATAGTTTTAATTTCATCCTCTGAAAATTGTCTGTTCATATCCTTTGACCATTTATCGAATGGAGAATGGCTTGAATTCTTTTATTTTTTTCCTTTCTTTTTTTTATTTTTTTATTAAAGCTTTTTATTTGTATAACATATGTATGGGTAGTTCCCCAGCATCGATCTTTACAAGGCTCTCCATTACAACCTTTACCCCAAGTCCCCTCCCCTCCCCTAGATGGCAGGAAGTCCACTACATGTCAATAACATTGAAATACTTGACAAGTTGTGCAAGAAAAATCCCATCCACAAGAAAAAAAAAGAAAACCAGAGAAAGGCAACACAATGCAAGCAAACATAAACAGAGATCATGAAAATGCTACGTTGTGGTCCATATTCCACATCCCTCTCCCTGGGTGTACATGGTTTTCCTCAGTGAACAACTGGAACTGCTTTAAGACAATTCTTTGTTGCAGAGAGCCATGTCCATCAGAATCGATCATCATGTAATATTGTTGTTGCTGTGTATAATGATTTTCTGGTTCTGCTTGTTTCACTCAGCATCAGTTCATGCAAGTCTCTCCAGGCCTCTCTGAAATCGTCCTGCTGGTCGTTTCCCACAGAGCAATAATATTCCATAACATTCATATACCATAATTTATTCAGCCACTCTTCAACTGATGGGCATCTATTCAGCCTCCAGTTTCCAACCACTACAAAAAGGGCTGCCACAAACATTCCTGCACATGTGGGTCCCTTTCCCTCCTCTAAAATCTCTTTGGGATATAGGCCCAGTAGAAACACTGCTGGGTCAAAGGGCATGCACAGCTCGATAACTTTTTGAGCGTAGTTCCAAATTGCTCTCCAGAATGGTTGGATCCATTCACAGCTCCACCAACAATGTATTAGTGTCCCAGTTTTCCCACATCCCCTCCAACATTCATCACTATCTTTTCCTGTCATTTTAGCCAATCTGACAGGTGTGTAGTGGTACCTCAGAGTTGTCTTAATTTGCATTTCTCTAATCAATAGTGATTTGGAGCAACTTTTCATATGACTAGAGATGGTTTTAATTTCATCATCTGAAAATTGTCTGTTCATATCCCTTGACCACTTATCTATTGAAGAGTGGCCTGAATTCTTATATATGTGAGACAATTCTCTATATATTTTAGAAATGAGGCCTTTATCAGAACCATTAAATGTAAAGATGATTTCCCAATTTGATGCTTCCCTCCTAATCTTGTCTGCATTTGTTTTGTTTGTACAAAAACTTTTTAACTTAATATAGTCAAAGTTATCTATCTGGTGTTCAATTAAGAGTTCCAGTTCTTCTTTGGACATAAATTTATTCTATCTCTATAGGTCTGAGAGGTAAACTATACTATGTTCCTCTAATTTACTTATAATATCACTCTTTATATCCAGATCATGAACCCATTTAGATCTTATCTTGGTATGTGGTGTTAGATGTGGGTCAAGCCCTAATTTCTTCCACACTAGTTTCCAATTTTCCCAGCAGTTTTTGCCGAATAGTGAGTACTTATCCCAGAAGCTGGGGTCTTTGGGTTTATCAAAGACTAAATTGCTATAGTTATTGCCTAGTTTGTCCTGTGATTCTATCCTATGCCACTGATCAAATACTCTATTTCTTAGCCAGTACCAAATGGTTTTGATGACTGCTAATTTATAGTATAGTTTTAGATCTGGTATAGCAAGTCTACCATCATCAGCCTTTTTTTTTCATTAATTCTCTTGAAACTCTTGACCTTTTGAGTAACACTATATTTCTTTGGGAAAAGGAATTTGGTTAGACTCCTTTTTTTGCCTGTTTTTACAAATAGTTTATATAGTATTGGAATTAAATGCTCTTTAAGTGTTTGGTAAAATTCTCTTGTGAATTCATCTGATCTTGGAGATTTTTTTTTCCTTAGAAGATCATTGATGACTTGTTCAATTTTTTTAATCTAAGATGGAATTAAATATTATTTTTCCTTTGTTTGTTAATCTGGGTAATGTATTTTTGTAAATATTCATCCATTTCACTAAGATTGTAAGATTTATTTGCAAATAATTGAGAAAAATAGCTCTAATAATTGCTTTAATTTCCTCTTCATTGGTGGTGAATTCACTATTTTCATTTTGGATCCTGATAATTTGACTTTTTTCTTTTGTTTTTTTTTAATCAAATTAACCAGTAGATTATCTATTTGATTCTTTCCCCCCATAAAACCAGCTTCTAGTTTTATTTATTAGGTCAATAGTTTTCTTAATCTCTCCTTCGATTTCAGGATTATGAATTTGGTTTTAAATTGAGGGTTTTCAATTTGTTCTTTTTCTAGTTTTTTTTTTTAGTTGCCTGCCCAATTTTCTAATCTGTTCTTTCTCTGTTTTATTGATGTAAGTACTGCCTTTGCTGCATCTCATAATTATTGGTATGTTGTCTCATTATTCTCATTCTCTTTAATGAAATTATTGATTACTTCTGTGATTTGTTCTGTGACCCATTCATTCTCCAGGATTAGATTATTTAATATCGAATTAATTTGACCCTTAATTTAATGTAATATTTATTGCATTATGGTCTGAAAAGGATGAATTTAATGTTTCTCCTTTTCCACATTTGATGGTTAAGTTTTTAATGTCCTAATTCATGATCATTTTTTTGAATGTGCCATTTAATTTTCTCTAGAGATCTATAACATTTAACTTCCCTGTTATTTGATTCATCTCTTTTACTTTTAACTTGCTTATTTTGTGATTAGATTTATCTAATGTTAGGGGAAACTTGTGGCTCCCTGTTCTGTTACTCATTTAACTTTTCCTTTAAGAATTTGGATTCTACTAAACTACAAAACACTTTCCACACAAATCAAATCAGACCTAGTCAATTGGAAAAACTTAAAATGCTCATGGGTAGGACAAGCGAATATAATAAAAATGACAATACTACCCAAACTAATTTACTTATTTAGTGCCATACCAATCAAACTCCCAAGAAATTATCTTACAGATCTAGAAAAAATAGTAGCAAAGTTCATTTGGAAAAACAAAAGGTCAAGAATTTCAAGGGTATTAATGAAAAAAAAAGGCTGACGATGGTGGACTTGCTGTACCAGATCTAAAACTATATTATAAAGCAGCGGTCATCAAAACCATTTGGTACTGGCTAAGAAATAGAGTAGTCAATCAGTGGAATAGGATAGAATCACAAGACAAACGAGGCAATAACTATAGCAATTTGGTTTTTGATAAACCCAAAGACCCCAGTTTTTGGGATAAGTATTCACTATTTGACAAAAACTGCTGGGAAAACTGGAAACTAGTGTGGGAGAAATTAGGGCTAGACCCACATCTAACACCACATACCAAGATAAGATCTAAATGTGTTCATGATCTGGATATAAAGAGTGATACTATAAGTAAATTAGAGGAATGTAATATAGTTTACCTCTCAGACCTATGGAGATGGAATAAATTTATGTCCAAAGAAGAACTGGAACTCTTAATTGAAAACCAGATAGATAACTTTGACTATATTAAGTTAAAAAGTTTTTGTACAAACAAAATCAATGCAGACAAGATTAGGAGGGAAGCAATAAATTGGGAAATCATCTTTACATTTAAGGGTTCTGATAAAGGTCTCATCTCTAAAATATATAGAGAATTGTCTCATATTTATAAAAATTCAAGCCATTCTCCAATAAATAAATGGTCAAAGGATATGAACAGACAATTTTCAGAGGATGAAATTAAAACTATTTATAGTCATATGAAAAGGTGTTCCAAATCACTATTGATCAGAGAAATGCAAATCAAGACAACCCTGAGGTACCACTTCACACCTGTCAGATTGGCTAAAATGACAGGAAAAGTTAATGATGAATGTTGGAGGGGATGTGGGAGGGCTGGGACACTGATGCATTGTTGGTGGAGCTGTGAACGGATACAGCCATTCTGGAGAACAATTTGGAGCTATGCTCAAAAAGTTATCAAACTGTGCATACCCTTTGACCCAGCAGCATTTCTATTGGGCTTATATCCCAAAGAAATCATAAAGGAAGGAAAAGGCCCCACATGTGCAGGAATGTTTGTGGCAGCCCTTTTTGTAGTGGCTAGAAACTGGAAATTGAATAGATGCCCTTCAATTGGAGAATGGCTGAATAAATTATGGTATATGAATATTATGGAATATTATTGTTCTGTAAGAAATGACCAGCAAGATGATTTCAGAGCAGCCTGGAGAGACTTACATGAACTGATGCTGAGTGAAATGAGCAGAACCAGGAGATCATTATACACGGCAACAACAGTACTATATGACGATCAATTCTGATGGACATGGCTCTCTTCAACAATGAAATGTTTCAAACCACCTCCAATTGTTCACTGAAGAAAGCCATATACACCCAGAGAGAGGGATGTGAAATGTGAACCACAACATAACATTCTCATACTCCTTGATTGATGTTTGCTTACATTGTGTTTCCTTTATCTGATATATCGTTTGTGTAGATAAGATTTTTCTTGCACACCAATGATAAGTTTGGAAATATGTATACATATATTCGATTTGCCAATATTTTAACATAATTAACATGTAGTGGATATCCTGCCATCTAGGGGAGGGGTGGGGAGTTGGGGGGAAAATTTGTAATGGAAAGCTATGTAAGGGTTATTGTTGAAGAATTACCCACACATATGTTATGCAAATAAAATTAAAAAAAAAACAAATTCCAACCCCCCCCCAAAAAAGAATTGGATACAACTGAAAAATTAGTGAAGAATAATAACATTTAGATAAGTAGCTAAGTAGATAAGAAAAGGAAGAGTATTGTGCCTAAAACTGAACTAAAATTTATTCCCCATAGTGATGTAGAGAACACTGACTCTGGGATCACAGGACCTGAGTCCAGATCATGTGTCAGATACTATTTGTGTAACACTGAATAAATCACTTAAGATAAAAAAAAAAGAATTTGGATTCTATTTTCTCATATTTATAAGAATTCAAGCCATTCTCCAATTGATAAAGGGTCAAAGGATTTGAACAGACAATTTTCAGAGGATGAAATTAAAACTATTTGTAGTCATATGAAAAGGTGCTCCAAATCACTATTGATCAGAGAAATGCAAATTAAGACAACCCTGAGGTACCACTGCACACCTGTCAGATTGGCTAAAATGACAGGAAAAGTTAATGATGAATGATGGAGGGGATGTGGGAAGGTTGGGACACTGATGCATTGTTGGTGGAGCTGTGAATGGATCCAGCCATTCTGGAGAGCAATTTGGAACTATGCTCAAAAAGTTATCAAACTGTGCATATCCTTTGACACAGCTGCATTTCTATTGGGCTTATATCCCAAAGAAATCATAAAGAAGGAAAGGGCCCCACATGTGCAAGAATATTTTTGGCAGCCCTTTTTGTAGTGGCCAGAAACTGGAAACTGAATGGATGCCCTTCAATTGGAGAATGGCTGAATAAATTATGGTATATGAATATTATGGAATATTATTGTTCTGTAAGAAAAGACCAGCAGGACAATTTCAGAGAGGCCTGGAGAGACTTACATGAACTGATGCTGAGTGAAATGAGCAGAACCAGGAGATCTTTATATACGGCAACAACAATACTATATGCCAATCAGTTCTGATGAACATGGCTCTCTTCAACAATGAAATGTTTCAAACCACTTCCAATTGTTCAGTGAAGAAAGTCATATACACCCAGAGAGAGGGATGTGAAATGTGGACCACAACATAACATTTTCATGCTCTTGATTGATGTCTGCTTACATTGTGTTTCCTTTATCTGATATGTCTTTCTTGTAGATACGATTTTTCTTGCACAACAATGATATGTGGAAATATGTATACATATATTCGATTTGTCAAGTATTTTAACATGATTAACATGTAGTGGATGTCCTGCCATCTAAGAGAGGAGTGGGGAGTAGGAAGGAAAAACTTGTAACAGAAAGCTTTGTAAGGGTTAATGTTGAAGAATTACCCATACATATGTTTTGCAAATAAAATAAAATAAAATAAAAAGAATTTCGATTCTATACCATTTGATACATATATGTTTAGTATTGATATTACTTCATTGCCTATTTTTAATTTCTTAAGAAAATGTAGTTTCTCTGTTATCTCTCTTAATTAAGTATTTTTGGTTTTGCTTTGTCTCAGATCATAATTGCTACTTCTGCTTTTTTTTAAAACCTCAGGTGTAATATAGTAGATTCTCTTCCAGCTCCTAATTTTTACTCTCTGTGGTTCTCTGTTTCTTGTTGCACTCCTTTTTTTATTCCATTTTTACTTTTGACTATCATATTATGAAAAAAAAGCTTCTTCCTTTTGACTCTCTTTGATGTGAGATAATTTTCTCCATTCTTTCTCTCCCCTATTCTCCCAATATATTCTTCTGTCTTTTCCCTTAATTTTAATTTAATTAATTAATTTTCAAAATTTATCTCATCATACTCAATTCATACCATGCTCATTGTCTATGGGAAATCCTTCTTATTGCTCTAATGATGATAAAATTTGTAGGAGTTAAAATTATCATCTTCCTATATGGTAACCCTTAGATTTAATCTTATTGGATTCTGTATAATATCTCTTTCCTCTTTGCCTTTTTGTTCTTTTCTTGAGTTTTGTATTTACAAGTTAGCTTTCCTATTTGATTCCGGTCTATTTATTAAGAATGCTTGAAAGTCCTCCGTTTAATTAAGCATTCATTTTTTCCCCTCCAAAGGACTGAACCCAGTTTTGCTGACTATATTATCAGTAACTTTGGTGTAGAAACTGCCAAATCTTGTGTGATCCTGAGCATGACTTGATGATATTTAAATTGCTTCTTTCTGGCTGCATGTAATATTTTCTTCTTTACCTGTGAATGTAAAATTTGACTATAATGTTTCTGGGAGTCTTCATCTTGGGATCTCTTTCAGGAGGTTATATGGATTTTTAAAATGTCTTTTTAGCCTTCTGCTTCTAAGATATTAGGGCAGTTTTCCTTGATAACGTCTTGATATATGATGTCTGGTCCCCCTTTTTTTGTGTGTGGGTGATCATGGCTTTTAGGTAGTCCAGTAATTCTTTTTTTTTTTTAACTTTATTTGCATAACATATGTGTGGGTAATTCTTCAACAATAACCCTTACATAGCTTTCCATTACAAATTTTTCCCCCCAACTCCCCACCCCTCCCCTAGATGGCAGGATATCCAGGTAGTCCAGTAATTCTTATATTACCTCCTCAATCTATTTTCATGTCAGTTTTTCCAGTAAGAAAAGTTCGTATTTTCTCTTATTTTTTCATCATTTTGATTTTGTTTTATTGTTTGTTGTTAACTTTTGGTGTTATTAGCTTTCACTTGCTAATTCTAATTTTTTAAAAAAATGTTTTATTCAGTGAGATTTTGTACTTTTCCATTTGTGTGATTCTCCTTTTTGGATTCTTTTCTTTAGTATATTTTTGTCTTTCCCTTTGGTCAATTTTCTTTAATTTTTTTGTGCCTCTTTTATCATTTTAATTCTTTTCATAATTTTCTTTCATTGTTCTCCTTTCTTTTCTCAAGTTTTCTCTTATCTCTTCTATTTGATTTTAAAACTCCTTTCTGAGCATTTCCAGGAATTCTTATTATACTTAAATCCAATTAACATTTTTCTTTGAAACTTTGCTTATAGCTGCTTTGACATATTTGTCTTCTGGGTCTGTATCATGATCTTCCCTGTGAACATAAGAACTTGTTATGGTAAGGTTGGTTTTTTGCTCACTTGGTTTTTGGTTGCTGATTTTCCAACCTATTTCTAAACTTTTAATTTTATGTTTAAGTTCAGCTCTCCTCCCATGGAGGAGAGAAACTTTTCCTAAACTTTAAGCCTTTCTTGCTACTGTTTGTAGAGCTAGCTCTGGAGGGGGAATGGTTCTGTAAGTTTTTGGTGCTTTCAAAGTGCTATAATTTAAGGAGAGATATGGTTATTGCTTTCCTGGCCTGTGCTCTGGTGTTTACCCAGGAAGGGACCTTCTTTCCCTTGTTTGCTAGCACTTCTTCTGGCCCTGAAATTGTTACCAAGTCATCTTGCAGCCACAATTTCTAATGCTCCCCTATCTTATAATTGAGATATTTCCCCATGAGCAATCACAAGCATCATGCTCTGCTCTAGAACCTTGATCAGAGCAGGGTTACCAGCTGTCACAAATGCTATAGATCCTTCTAGCTCTAGGACTGAGTGTGGTCAATTTTGAAAATGAGTTCTAAATCCAGTAAATCCACAAATGCAATCTCCTTCTGACCAATGTCTGCTGTTGGCATTGTATGTATGTGTGTATATGAATATAGATATAGATATAGCTATAAATGGATACCTATATCTATCTACTTATCTATATCTATCTGTCTGTCTAGGCTATGCTATATACTTTATGCTGTGGTTCAGGCTCAACCATTACTCAGATGACACTGAACTTTCCTGCCAACCTCCTAAGTTGTTTTGGGCTGGAAAATTGTTTTATCTAAATTTTTGTTTGTTCTACTGCCATAGAATTCAATCTGAAGCTTTATTTTAGAGTTTTGGGGGGTTTTGGAGGGGAATTTGGGAGAGCTCAATTGAGTGCTTCTCTGCCACATATTGACTCCTTTTTCTTCTGGGTGACACTTTGATGTAGCGCATTAGAAGCTAAACAGAGGAGTTTATATTTTATCCTTGAAGCAATAGAAGGCTACTGTAGTTAAATGAATAAGAGAGTCAAATAGTCAGGTAGGTACATTAAAAAAATGACTTGGGCAGCAATGAGTAATGGTGAGATACTTGAGGCAGGGAGACCAATTAAATAAAGTGAGAGATCACTTAAGATTTGAACTAAAGTGGTGGCTGTCTGAGTAGAAAGAAGCAATCAGTTGCAAGAGATGTTGGGAAGGTAGAAATGGTAAAAATTAGCAATAAATTAGATGTCTAAGTAAAAGAGAGGAAGAAATTGGATATAATTCTGAGATTTTAAACCTGAGGCAGTAGGACAGTGGTGACACTTGTGAAAGAAATAGAGGAGTTAGGAAGAGGATAGACTTAGAAAGATAAAGTTGAATTTAAGCTGTCTCTGGGATATCCAGTTTGAAATAGTCAGTAGGAAACTGATGATCCAAAACTAGTGATCAAAGGAGGGACTGGAGCTTTGAATGTAAATCTAGGATTTCTCTGCATTGAGATCAATTGAGATTAAATCCATGATGATGGTTATTAAGATTACCAAGATAGGTTAGAGGAAGAAAGTCCAGGACAGAATTAAGGAATACCCTTGATGTAGATGATGAACTTGTAAAAAAGAGGTAAGAAAAATAAAAAGAGAATAAGAAAAGTAATTGTCTCACAAACCCAGAGAGAGAGAAAGTATCCAGTAAGGGGGGGCAAAGGGAGGACGGTTAACAGTGTCAAATGCAGCAGATAGATTGAGAAGAAAAAGGTCCAAGAAAAAGACCATCCTATTTGCCGATTAAAAATCACTGGTAACTTTGGGAAAAGCAGTTTCAATTGAATAATTAAGACAAAAGCCCAAAATGCAAAGAGTTGAAAGATGAATGAGAGGAAAGGAAGTGGAGACAATTGTAGGCAATTTTTCTCAAGGAGCTTGGCTGAGAAATGGATTAGAGACACAGGATGATACCTTGAGGAGTTGATAAAGTCTAGTGAGGTTTGTTTGTTTTAAGGATGGGAGAACATTCAAATAGTCAAAGGCAAGAATAAAGAAAGAAGTTGATAGGGAAATTTTTGGCTGCAATGGTTTTATTTGTGAAAAACCTTTTTATTTCCACTATTTCATTATTCATTCTTATTTGAAAAGATAGAAAGAGGTTGAATATTCAAAGGGAACATATAGAAGGGTTGGCTTTGACAAGGACAAGGACCTGAGATCTATTGCTACTACAAAGAGATCAAAAGAATCTAAAAATCTATTTAGCCACTAAACTTCATCTCTCTTCCAAGGAAGAGATAGGCAGCCAAGACTAGCAGTGGCCTAAAGTAGAAACTCATTTCTAAGACTGTGTAAAAGGTAATTTCAGGATATTATGAGCAAAATAAGGCATCAAGCAACCAGGGAGAAAAAATAAGCTTGGCAAAAGAGATCCAGCTCAGCAAAATCATCCCCAAAGCATTTAAGGATGACATTGGAAGGCGTACAATAAACTGATTAAAATGAAAAGATCTGTAAAAATCTTCATAAAAATTATTTTTTTCTTCATCAATAACAGTAGAACTCCCATATTTGGATGCTGATATAGAAGTAGAGGAAGTAGAAATGGTACTAAAGAAATCAAAGATACAAAGAACAGTTGGAATAAATCAAGTTTATAGAGGAAGCCCATTTTGTGGGTTACATAATTCTGACAAGTTGAGGTTCAGTTCAGAAATAGAAAAATAGAGAAAATCTCATACCTTACTATTTTTTGAAAGGTCACTGAGAGAATATTAATAATCAGTAATCCATATGTCTGCTTTTCCAGCTTTTAAAATTATGAGAATTAGAATTTGCATGTATTTTAGGATATCATCAATGAAAATATGAGTTTGGAAAAGGCAGGCTTTTACAAGTAATATTCTACAATAAAAAATATCTTTATAGACACATGATTAAAGCTATTGTGAATACAAGATACCTTTGTGCTTATTCTTTGCTGATTATATAAAAACTTTTGATTTGGTAGATCAACATACCATTTTAGAGATTTACCTCAACTAGATATTTCCCAACTTTATGTAAAATTACATGAAATCACTTAAAATATTAGTGATAGGCTAACTTTGTTTAACAACACCCAAATTATTAATGTGACAGGGAATATGAAGAGCTGACCTTCTTACTTCTTTTTTTCCCTCTCTGTCTAATTCTGAGCAGCCACATATCATAGCTCAATCTTCGGTACTTAGGGGTTTAATAAGCCTCAAGCTAATTCCAACCAATAATATATGATTGAACATTGTAATACTCCAATACTTTACAGATGATGGAACAATCCCTTTATTGGCCACTGAGTAGGAAGATTGCTTGACAGTGAATTTTTACAAAGGAGTACATATTCCCACTTTCTCTTTTCTGGCTATCAATGGTGTCAGGGCTATTCAAATTTATTCCATGAGTTGTGTGTATGAATGGAAGCTCCTCTTCCCCTTCCCAAGCAACATGATAAGCATTCCCACATGGCATCTAGAGCTGGAGTACTGTGAGCTTGATATGATTCTGAGTACCTTATTCCATTTTATGTGGTTTTTCTTCCTAAGCAGAGGTGACAAAAAACAATTCTAAAATTGACACTTCCAGTCAGTTTTATTAATTTAAGAGGTTAGACCTCCTAAGTCCTTTCAAAGCAGCTTGGTGATTGGGGTAGTTACTATGTTAACAAATATTGAACCCTGAGAATGCAATTATTTGAAGTATTGGGGACAAATATATTTCTAACCCAATATTCCTCTTGGAGGGAAGGAACAAGCTTCCAGCCACAGCTCTCTTCCTGCCCCTTATAAAGTCATATCTTTATCTTCCTTGGAAATCATACTCTTGGAAAAAGCTTGTGCCAGATTCAGATCTTTCCATCTGAGCCAAAATGTCTTTGTGATACATATCCTTACCACATCTACTTTACAGTCAGTCTCTCAGAAGAATTACCAACTGGCCATTGTGCATCTGATTTTCCCAACAGCATCTAAAACTTAATTTGTTCAAAAAAGAAACAGATTATCTTTCTTCTTAATCCTATTCTCTAGCTACTTTATCTGTTTCAGAGGTAGACATCACTTTACTCTGTCATCCAAATTCTTAGCCTTGACCATCTATCTCTCTTGTCTATCTGCATCCAATTAATCCTGTTAATTCTACTTTCACAACATCTCTTGCAACCGCCCTCTTTACTCATTTATAGTGCCATTACCCTAGTTTAACCCTTTATAACATCTCACCCAGAGTGTTGCAGAAGGTTCCTAAATGGTCTTCCTGCTTTCAGGATCTCTAATATTCAATCTATATTCACACAAAACTGACAAAATCACCTCCCCAAAGCAAAAATCTGATCATATCCCTTTCTTGCTCAAAACAATCAGTTTTCTTCTGTCATATTTTAGAAAGTGTTGATAAGCTAAAGAATGCCAGAGCAGTCACCACAACGTTGGAGGGCCTTTAAATAATTCCAAATAAGAATCAGTTAAAGCCCTTCTAAACCTAACCTCATCCTACTTTTTTAGCCTTATTATTTGCTACTCCCTTTTCCATGTTCTGTGGTACAGCCGAAGTGGCTGTTACTCATATGTATCATTCCATCTTCAATTCTGTGCTTTTTCATTGTCTATCTCCCATACTTGGAATGTCTTCTGCCTCCTACAGATCTTTTTTTTCTCTCAGTTTAAGCAATACTTTCTAAATGAAGCCTTTCTTTAGTGACTCCCTTCCCCAAATCTCCTTGGATTTTATTTTGTATATATTCTGCATATACTTATTTATGTTCACACCTTTAATATAATGTAGGTTCTTTGAGGGCAGAAACTATTTTATTTTTGTTTTTGTATTCTCAGTGCCCAGCACAGTACCTGGCACATAAGAGGTGTTTAATAAATGCATATTGATTGATTATTTTAATTGTTTGGTTATGATTATAATAGCTCAAATTCAAATAAAGTTTTCAGGTTTGTAAAGGAATTTCTTTATCATTGTACTATGAAGTAGATAGCATCAATTGAAAGAACTAAGAATGCTTACCATGGAGACTAAAAAATTTAGGGAGGATCTAATACATGTTCTAAACTACAAAAGGACTGGTTCATATAAAAGAGATTAAATATTTTCTACTTTCTCCACAAGGCAAAACTTAGAATAATCAGTGAAGTTGAAAAGAAGCAAATTTAAGCTTAGTGTAAAGGGAAAACTTCCTAAAAATTAGAAGAATTCAAAAGTAGAGAGCAAGGAAGATGATGAGGGGTTTCTGCTCTCCAATGCATTATCAGGGACTAAATGATGAAAGCATTTCCCCAAGCTCATTGGGCAAATGAAATTCATAATAGCTATGAGAGAAACAAATGTTGATTTTGCTTTTTATATTGGATTCCACTCTGTAGTTCATTTTATTCTGTAACTTTAATCTGTATTTTGTATAAAAATGAACACCTTTTTCTCTTTCTCTGAGTGAAGAAGCTCATGAATTGAAAAGTTTAGTATTCTTCCCTCAAGTTAGATGCAAAAGTTTAGTTTTCTTATCTTAATTAGAAAAAAAACTCTAAACTAAGTTAAAGAAGTTCAATGCTTTCATAAATCATTTTAATTATAAGGAAAGCACTACTGGCAAATCAGTTTTTTCCAAGGAAATTTGTTATTCCTCATATGTTCAGTTTTGAAAAAACTTCATGACATCTGTGTGCTATTTTTGAAGACCTACAAGTTAACCTGGTACATTGTCACAAGATATACTGGCTTTCTTTGTCTGTAGTTGCCAATTAAAAAGGGGTCTTATCTTGTTCTCTGGAGCAAAAGAGCCTGCTATCTCTGGTTCACTATCAATAGCCTCAGGAGGCAGATGGGTCCCACAAATCAATCCAGCATTCCCTTAAGACAGAAAAGGAGGTTGCTAGCCCCTCATGAGTATTAGACTACTTTTCTTAATATAACCATTCACATTGTCCTCATCCCCATGATGTTGCCAATCCTATTTTATTTTATTATTTTCTCCATTACCTGTTTGTTTTTATTCTGTGCGTATGAAAAGTGTCTTTTGACCTGATTAAAGTAGCCATTTAATCCACTTTATTAGTAGATTCATGTCCTGCTAATAAACTGCTTGGAGAAAATATGCCTCAGTCTATTTTGGTTGAATTTCACCCTTGACAATTGTCACTGATGACAACCCTTTCATTTGGCTTTCATTCACCAACTCTGCTCTAGTATCTGAAGTCCTTTTTGCTGCAAGGTTTTGCCTTGTCACTTAATTCACATGGCACCAAGGCTTCTGGAATATATTCTATTCTATTATTATGGACTCATCCAACTAATCTGGAGAACAATTTGAAAGTATGTCCTCTGATGTGGCAATGCTGCTACTTGGTATATTCCTCAAGGAGATCAAGGAAAAAGGAAAAGGATTCATATGTACAAAAAAATATTCATGGCAGCTCATTTTTGGTGGTAAAGAATTGGCAACAGAGAATACCTATAATTGGAGGATGGTTGAATAAACTTATGGTATAAAATGTGATGAAATATTATTGTACTATAAGAAATTATGAAGGGTTTGCCTTAAAAAAAAAAACCAACAACTAGGGGCAGCTAGATAGTGCAGTGGATAGAGTACCAGCCCTGAATTCAGGAAGACCTGAGTTCAAATTTGGTCTCACATACTTAATTCTTCCTAGCTGTGTGACCCTGGGCAAGTCACTTAACCCCAATTGCCTCAGCAAAAAACAAAAACAAAAACAAAAAAACAAACAAACAAACCAAAAAAAAAAAAAAAAACACCCTGGTAGGACTTATATGAATTGATAGAAAATGCAATTTGCAGAACCAGGAGAACAATGTATATGATAATAGCAATATTATAATGCTCAACCGTGAAAGACCAATCAATAAAATGATCTACCACAACTTCAAAGGACTAATACTGAAAAATTTATCCGCATGCAAATATGGAACTGGTAGAGGCAGAGTGCAGTGAAGAATTTTTTTCTCCTTTCTTTAGTTTTTTCTTTTTTTTCAGAACATGGTTAATGCAGAAATATTTTGTTCATTGCTTCATATGTATAATGGGTATTAAATTTCTTACCACCTGAATGGATTGGAGAGAGTGTAGAGGGAGGAATGAAATTGGTAACTAAAACTAAAAATAAAATAATAATTATAGTTTGCTATTAGATGCATTTGCTTTTATATATTGTATATTTAATCTGTGTTACTGATTGATCTCTATTTTTAACTAGAACCAAAGAGTTTTGAGAATTGCTACTTTGCCATTCTCCAATTGATAAATGGTCAAAGGATATGAAGACAATTTTCAGATGAGGAAATTAAAACTATTTATAACCACATGAAAAGGTGCTCCAAATCACTATTGGTCAGAGAAATGCAAATTAAGACAACTCTGAGGTACCACTACACACCTGTCAGATTGGCTAAAATGACAGGAAAAGATAGGGATGAATGTTGGAGGGGATGTGGGAAGACTGGGACACTGATGCATTGTTGGTGGAGCTGTGAACGGATCCAGCCATTCTGGAGAGCAATTTGGAGCTATGCTCAAAAAGTTATCAAACTATGCATACCCTTTGACCCAGCAGTGTTTCTATTGGGCTTATATCCCAAAGAAATCATAAAAGAAGGAAAGGACCCCACATATGCAAGAATGTTTGTGGCAGCCTTTTTTGTAGTGGCTAGAAACTGGAAATTGAATGGATGCCCATCAATTGGAGAGTGGCTGAATAAATTATGGTATATGAATGTTATGGAATATTATTGGTCTGTAAGAAACGACCAGCAGGACGATTTCAGAGAGGCCTGGAGAGACTTGCATGAACTGATGCTCAGTGAAGTGAGCAGAACCAGGAGATCATTGTTCCCGGCAACAACAGTACTATATGAGCATCAGTTCTAATGGACACAACTCTCTTCAACAATGAAATGCTTCAAACAAGTTCCAATTGTTCAGTGAAGAGAGCCATATACACCTAGAGAGAGGGATGGGAAATGTGGGCCACAACATAACATTTTCATGTTCTCTATTGAGGTTTGCTTGCATTGTATTTCCTTTATCAGATTATTCTTTCTTGTAGATATGATTTCTCCTGCACAAAAAATGATGCAATAACTATACATATATTCGATTTCTTAAGTATTCTAATATAATTATTATGTAGTGGATATCCTGCCATCTAGGGGAGGGGTGGGGAGTAGGGGGGAAAAATTTGTAACAGAAAGCTTTGTAAGGGTTAATGTTTAGGAATTACCCATACATATGTTTTGCAAATAAAAAGTATTAATAAAAATTTTAAAAAAAGAAAAAAAGAAAAGAAAAAAAAGAAAAAGAAAAGAAAAAAAAGAGAGAATTGTTACTTTGTAGTAAAGTCTGAGATGAGACCCATTTCATCCCAACTTTTTTCATTAATTCCCTTGGGACTTTTGACATTTTTTGCTTCTATATAAATTTTATTATCCTTTTCCTAGTTTTATTGGTATAGAATTGAATAAGTAAATTAAGTTAGATAGTAATATTATTTTATCATCCTAGCTAATCCTTATGAATAATTGATATTTTTAGAATTATTTAGGTTTCTAATTTTTATTTATTTTTATTTTTTTTTTTGCTAAGGCAATTGAAATTAAGTGACTTGCCCAGGGTCACAGCTAGGAAGTGTTAAGTATCTGAGCTCAAATTTGAACTCAGATCCTCCTGACTTCAAGGCTGGTGCTCTATCCACTGTGCCACCTAGTTGTCCAAGATGGATGTGACTCTTTCCAACAATGAGATGATTCAGGCCAGTTCCAATGGTTTTGTGATATAGCTATCTACATCTATAGAGAGGAGTGTGGGGATTGAGTCTATATTTTCACTTCTTTTGTTGTTTTTGCTTGCATTTTGCTTTCTTTCTCATTTTTTTCTTTTTGATCTGATTTTTCTTGTACAGCATGATAATTGTGGAAATATGTATAGAAGAACGGCACATGTTTAACATATATTGGATTACTTGGCATCTAGGGAAGGGGATGGAAGAAGGGAGGGAGAAAAAAGACTTTGCAAGGGTAAATGTTGAAAACTATGAATGTTTTGAAAATAAAGTTTTAATAAAAAAAATTAATAAGCACTCAAAGAATCAGAGTTAGGCATTTCATTACTAAAGAGGATACAAGCTGAGTGGCTCTGTTATCTTACAATTCCACAGGCACCTGAAGAAATAGTGATTCAAGCAGTAGCTAGGTGGCACAGTGGATAGAGCACCAGCCCTTAAGTTAGGAGGACCTGAGTTCAAATCTGGTCACAGACACTTAACATTCCCTAGCTGTGTGACACTGGGCAAGTCACTTAACCCCAATTGCCTCAGCAAAAAGCTAAAAAAAAAATTAAAAAAAAAATAGTGATTCAAGTGTACTGTGGGATAGCTAGCTAATTTTGCATGCATAGATCAAATGAGTTTTGTTAAATTGATAATTTGCTAACCTTGCAACCTAACCCTAGCCCTGAATTAAATTCCTAACTCTAAATCGGCTGAGCAGGTCAGCAAATAACAAAAGAAAACTTGGGAGCATAGAAAAACAGGGTAGTTTTGAAAACAAAGGCTAGTATTTATGATGTAGTTAAAAAAAAAAAAAAAAAGCAAACCATCTGAAATGGATATCCATGGTCTTATTGTTTGCTTTGTACATGGAAATGTTCTCCTCTTTTTGGTGTTTTTATATTTAAGTTTAAAATGATTAAAAAAATTTTTAATCAATAGATGCTCATGAATGAAAAACAGAGCCAAAGATGCTTCAGTTCCACCACCCCTAATCCCACTCCCCACTCCATTAAAGGAGAGATCGGGTTGCTTCTTTCCTCTCTTTGTGGAAAAAGCACTAGAGTATACATATAGAGAGCGACCTTTATTAATACCACAGAAGGCATCTATATAAAACTAAATGCAAGCATCAAATGCAATGGGAATACAGTAAAATCTTTTTTCAATATATGTGAAAGGAAAACAAGTATACTTACTTTTTCAACTATTGTTTAATATAATCCCAAAAATGCTAACAGTAATAAAACAAGAAAAATAAATTAAAGGTATAATGTAATCATTAAAGATATTTTAAAAAGGAGCAGCCCGCCTCCTACTCCGCGATGGGGGGGTGGATCTGGCCGCCTCCTCTCGCTACTGTCTGTGCCCGACTCTGCTGTCACCTACTGAAGAGACCTAACTCGGAGCTGCGGGCGGGTAAGGAAGAGTGGAGCCGGGGACAACCGGGGCCCCGCCGGCAAAACCCGCCCACAGCCTGACCCGGAGGTGTAGGCGGCGGCTGCAGCGGAGAAAGAGACAAGAAAATGTGCTGCACAATTGAAAAAAACTCTTGCAGATGCTAAAGCACTTGTTGAACGATTAAGTGACCATGACAATGCAGCAGAATCTCTGATTGAACGAACTACAGCTCTCAACAAACAAGTAGAAGCAATGAAACAGTATCAAGAAGAAATTCAAGAACTTAATGAAGTTGCAAGACACCGACCACGATCTACATTAGTTAAGGGAATTCAGCAAGAAAACAGACAAATCAGAGAACTGCCGCAAGAAAATAAAGAATTACGCACATCTCTTGAAGAACACCAGTCTGCTTTAGAACTTATAATGAGCAAGTACCGAGAGCAGATGTTTAGGTTGCTAATGGCCAGCAAAAAGGATGACCCAGGTATTATTATGAAGTTAAAGGAGCAACATTCCAAGGAATTACAAGTACATGTGGACCAGATTACTGAAATGGCAGCAGTGATGAGAAAAACCATTGAAATTGATGAGCAGCAAGGTTGCAAGGAGCAGGAACGAATTTTTCAACTTGAACAAGAAAACAAAGGCTTGAGACAAATCCTTCAAATAACTCGAGAATCATTCCTGAGTCTCAAGAAAGATGATGCATCAGAGAGTACATCTTTGTCAGCACTGGTAACCAGCAGTGATTTGAGCCTGAGGAAGAGCTAAAAGAACCTGAAGAATCACTGATCTTCTATTGCACAGCTCCTAATAAGAAACCAGGGTTTACTTAAAAAGTTGTTAATGAATTGAGCGCCAGAAAAGTCATAATCTTAAATCAGCCCTACAATTCATTCTTTTTATATTATGTATAGTACACTGGCAAATGACATTTTAAAAAGATATTAGCTAAAGATCAATATTTGGTTGTCATTGACTTTATTCCTAATATTTAAATTTTTAATGGGAATGTGGAAACTGTAAGCCATTGTTATTAGATAAACAAATAAAAGTTCTCATATATAGAAACTACTGATCATACTAGGCCCCTGCCATGCTGTTATTTTTCTTAACTTTTTTTTATCCATATGTTAAATATATTTAAAGCTCCACATAGAATTTATGCCATTACCCCATTTTTTAAAATCCCTATTTCTTAGGTTGGACTTACAAAAAAAAAAAAAAAGTAAATGTGTCCATTCATAAATTTAGTGTCTATTTGATATGAAGACTAGCAAATGGTTATTATATTTTACATGTATTGACCTACCTTTACATTTCTTCAAAGACGTCAAGATTATTTTTAAAAAAGATAATCTTTTGGTTTCGTGGCATAGGCCATAAATTGGAAACATGTTTATTCTTGAAGCGTAGATCCTGAAAGGTGCTTTTGTTTTAGCCAGCAACATATCGATCATAGTTGACAATGACATTTTGGGTAATAACTGTCCATAACTTACTGAAGGAGAAGAAACATAGAAACCATCTTTTCAGTAATGAAAAAGAAAGATATTCTACTTTCTGAGAAAGAAAACTATATAAAAGACAAGATTATTCAGTAGGTTGAACTACTACTTTAGTGGGGGAATAGGTTAGGTTTGGATTCCTGAATAAATATTAATTTGGTCAGGTTTTATTTTCTGGTTGATTTTAGAAATATTAACCTATCCATTACCCAGATGTCATAGTTAGAAGGCCTGATATAGCAAGCCAAGAATAGAGAGATTTGAAGTAGGCCAAAAATAAAAAAAAAAGAAAACACACATGGTATTTATTTTAGCCTTGCCAATAGTAAACATCAACTTTTCACCTGGTTTATAAAAAGAAATCTTTATTCCTTATAAACACTTGTTTTAATTATTAGATGCAAACAAAGCAAAGAAACTATACATAATTCTAGGTCTTTCTGAATCTGCCCTTAAGCTCATCTGCACCTAGTAACTTTTGGGTTTTTTATGGCCATCATACTGGAACAGGTATTTAGGAATAGTTCATTTCTTGGATTTAAAAAAACCTTGCAAGTTGTTTGCTTCTGTTATGTAATTTTCAAAACCAATAACCAAGTAAAGAAGTAAATGAAGTGTGGGCCATTATTTAAATAGACAAAAAAGAAACTAAATTTTCTCAAATTAACAAAGATTACAAATTCCATTTAGATCATCTGTAGAAGAAATACTACTCTTATAACAGAATCTATAATGTGCAAAGACTTACATATTGCTAAGAAGAAAAACATCAACAATTTAAATTTATCTTCCCCAAAATTGGGTGTTTCTTTTTTAGTTAAAGGAAAATAAAACTTTATTCCAAAGGCCTTAGTAAAGATTATCAATTTTTTAAAAGATTTTTTTCCCTAAAATTGTTTGGTAACTGTCTTCTGTCTTACTTTAATAAGCAGTACTTGACTAGGTGGCACATTTGTCCAAATAATTTGGGTTTTATCCCAATTAACTTAAGGAAATAAAAAAAGCTGCACTGTTTAAGATTTAGTATGTGGCAATCTTGAGGCAGCTACTTAAAAAATGCTTAATGAGTATTTTTGTAAATAAAGTTGTGATTTATCTCCTTTTGACTGTCATGTATTGTGTTTTTTGAGATTTAATTTTAGAGTTTTGTGGAGTTTCATTTTGTGTAATAAATTTTCATCACATGCATTATTTTTGTAATCCAGAAGCTTGAAATGTGTATTTGGAATGTGTACTGTATAATTTTATCAATAAAGATGACTGATAAAAAAAGATATTTAAAAAAAAGACAATTCATAGCTTCAGCAAAGTTATAGGCTACAAAAATAAATCCTATAAAATCAATACCATTTCTATATAGTAATAACAACCGCCCCAAAAAGCAGTAATTGAAAGGAAAAGCTCATTCCAAATAGATACAATAGGCATAAAATATCTGGAGACCAGCTTACCAAAGCACCCAAAAACATATAGATTAAATGACAAAGTATTCCTCAAGGAGACAAAAAACATATAGCTGAAGAAAAATTCTGTGCTTGTGCCAAAACAATAAAAATAACAGTATTCCAAAAATTTATTAACACTTTTAATGCTATGCCAATCTAATAACTAAGGGAATGTTTTATAGATAAAATGGTAAAATAATGACAATTCATTTGGAAAACAAAAGATTTAGAATATCAAGGGAAATGATAAAAAGAAGTAGAGGTAAAAAGGAAATACCACTTTTAGACCACAAATTATCTTGTGAAGCAGTAATCATCAAAATCACATCATATTGGTTTAAAAATAGCGAGGTGACTGGAACAGACAAGAAGAAGGAGAATCAGAAACAATGGAACTCAACAACCTAGTGTGTGATTAAACTGAAAAACATTAATTCCCTATGGAAAATACTTCTTATTTGATAAAATTTTTGGAAAAACTGAAAAGCAATCTGGGAGAAATTAGGCTGAAGTCAACACCTTATGCATAATTCCACAATTCCTTCCTTCTTTTCTTTTGTTTTTCTTTTTTCCTTCCTTCCTTCTTTCTTTTTTCTTTCCCTCCTTTCTTCATTCCTTCCTTTCTTTTATCTTTTTTTCATTATCCTTTCTTCAAGCTTTGGGTTTATTTTCCTTATGCTTAATTCCTCTCTGAATTTACTCTTCCTCCTCTGCTTTTTTATCCTTTTCCTAATCTTATCTTTATCTTTGTAGTTAAATGTATTTTTATACCAAACTCTTTTTGTGTGTATGTGTTCTGCCCTCTTTTGTCCAGTTTAGATGAAAATGACTCCCACCCACCTCAGTCCTTCCATTTATATTTCTACTTGTACACCCCAATTACATGTGATAATAGTTCCTCATCCTTTTTTGCCATTTTCCATAATGAAATAATCCACTTGTTTTTCTCTTATAATATCATAAACATAATTTTTTCTCTTTTTTTCCTTCTCTTCTTTTTTTTTGGGGGGGGTGTCACTGGGGAAGTAAACTAGCTTCAGTTCTGTTAAGCCCTGAACACCTTTCTTGTGAATTTATTCACAATAACTGAATAACAATATTTTATTCAGTCTTTCTATCCTGTCTGACTCTTTGTGATCCCATGGAACACACCATACCAGATCTTTCTATCCTCCATTATCTTCCCAAGTCTGTCCAAATTCATATTTGTACATATCTCTCTCATCTCCTGCTGTCCCTTTTTCCTTGTGCCTTCAATTTTCTCCAAAATCAGGGTCTTTTCCAATGAGTCCTGTCTTCTCATTATGTAACCAAAGAATTTAAGCTTCAACCTCAGTATCTGACCTCCCATCTCTAAATATTAACTGATATTTTTATCTTTAAGTATTAACTGATTTGATATTCTTTCTGTCCAAGGGATTCTCTAGCACCATAATTTAAAAGCATGGAATCCATAGCATTCAGCTTTCCTTACATATATATTTCCTCATAAACCTATATTAACACTGGAAAAAATATAGCTTTAGCCAGTTGGATCTTTGCTGGCAAGGGACGTCTTTGCTTTTTAGTATGCCATCCAGAGTTGTCAGAGCTTTCCTTCCAATGAGCAAGAATTTCATAGCTGCATGACATCAACATGGATTCAGAGAAAAGACAAAAACAAATGTCCATTTATACAACTAAAAAAAAATCCATCAAGTACACTCTTAACTTAGGTAAAATCAGACTAAAGAAACTACAAAACATTTTCCACACAAATAAAATCAGACCTAGTCAATTGGAAAAACATTAAGTGCTCATGGGTAAGCTGAGCAAATATAATAAAAATGACAATACTACCCAAACTAATTTACTTATTTAGCGCCGTACCAGTCAAACTCCCAAGAAATTATTTTACAGATCTAGAAAAAATAGTAGCAAAGTTCATTTGGAAGAATAAAAGGTCAAGAATTTCAAGAGAATTAATGAAAAAAAAGACAGATGAAGGTGGCTTGCTGTACCAGATCTAAAACTATATTATAAAGCAGCGGTCATCAGAACCATTTGGTATTGGCTAAGAAATAGAGCAGTCGATTAGTGGCATAGGATAGGATATCAGGACAAGCTAGGTAATAATGTTAGCAATTTAGTGTTTGATAAACCCAAAGACCCCAGCTTTTGGGATAAATACTCACTATTTGGCAAAAACTGCTGGGAAAATTGGAAACTAGTATGGAAGAAATTAAGGCTGGACCCACACCTAACACCACACACCAAGATAAGATCTAAATGGGTTTATGATCTAGATATAAAGAGTGATATTATAACCAAATTAGAGGAACATAGGATAGTTTACCTCTCAGACCTGTGGAGATGGAATAAATTTATGGCCAAAGAAGATCTGGAACTCTTAATTGAACACCAGATAGATAATTTTGATTATATTAAATTAAAAAGTTTCTGTACAAATAAAACTAATGCAGACAAGTTTAGGAGGGAAGCATCAAACTGGGGAAATCATCTTTACATTTAATGGTTCTGATAAAGGCCTCATTTCTAAAATATATAGAGAATTGTCTCATATATATAAGAATTCAGGCCACTCTTCAATAGATAAGTGGTCAAGGGATATGAACAGACAATTTTCAGATGATGAAATTAAAACCATCTCTAGTCATATGAAAAGTTGCTCCAAACCACTATTGATCAGAGAAATGCAAATTAAGACAACTCTGAGGTACCACTACACACCTGTCAGATTGGCTAAAATGACAGGAAAAGATAGTGATGAATGTTAGAGGGGATGTGGGAAAACTGGGACACTAATACATTGTTGGTGGAGCTGTGAATGGATCCAACCATTCTGGAGAGCAATTTGGAACTACGCTCAAAAAGTTATCGAGCTGTGCATGCCCTTTGACCCAGCAGTGTTTCTACTGGGCCTATATCCCAAAGAGATCTTAGAGGAGGGAAAGGGACCCACATGTGCAAGAATGTTTGTGGCAGCCCTTTCTGTAGTGGCTAGAAACTGGAAACTGAATGGATGCCCATCAATTGGAAAGTGGCTGAATAAATTATGGTATATGAATGTTATGGAATATTATTGTTCTGTAAGAAACAGCCAGCGGGACAATTTCAGAGAGGCCTGGAGAGACTTGCATGTACTGATGCTGAGTGAAACGAGCAGAACCAGGAGATCATTATACACGGCAACAACAATACTATATGACGATCAATTCTGAGGTCCATGGCTCTCTGCAACAAAGAAATGTCTCAAACCAGTTCCAATTGTTCACTGAAGAAAACCATATACACCCAGAGAGAGGGATATGAAATATGGACCACAACGTAACATTTTCATGATCTCTATTGATGTCTGCTTGCATTGTGTTGCCTTTCTCTGGTTTTCTTTTTTTTTCTTGTAGATAGGATTTTTCTTACACAACTTGTCAACTATTATTACGTTATTAACATGTAGTGGACTTCCCGCCATCTAGGGGAGGGGAAGGGACTGGGGGTAAAAGTTGTAATGGAAAGCTTTGTAAAGATCAATGCTGGGGAACTACCCATACATATGTTATACAAATAAAAAGCTTTAATAAAAAAAAAAAAGAATTCAAGCCATTCTCCATTTGATAAATGGTCAAAGGATATGAACAGACAATTTTCAGATGATGAAATTAAAACTATTTGTAGTCATATGAAAAGGTGCTCCAAATCGACTTCCTTCCGGGGGTGGAGCCATGGTGGCGGAGATCAGACAGGATTCTCTGTAACCTCCTCTAACCTCCCCTCAAACCAACAAAATATGAAGCCTCTAGACTGATTCTGAAGCAAAAAAATCCACAATATCCAAAGAACAACACGATTCTAGAAGAAGATACTCTGGAAGAACCTCAAAACAGGTCTGTTTTAATGGGGCAGGGGGTGGCCTACTGAACCCAGACTGCAGCACAGGGAGACTGGGGCAGGGAGCTGGAGCAGGGAGCTGGAACAGGAGTCAGAACAGGAGTGGGAGCGTTGTGCTTTTCACACACCTGGGAGTCTTCTGCGAGCCTCTTGGAACAATTTGTCCTGATTGTGGGCAGGTGGTTTGGAGGGTCTGCCTTTTGAGGGGGATAGATTGTGAACCACTGAACCCCTGATGAGCATCGTAACTAGCTGCCATTACACAGCACCTTAAAGCAATCAATCAAACAACAGGTCTGATAAGCACCAGAAATAATTCAATCAGCGGAGCTGCCCAGCCCCTGACATAATTCAATCAGCAGAACTGCCCAGTTCCTGAAATAACTCAATCAGCAGAACTGCCCCAGGGCAAATTAAAGCAGCTGTCCCACCTTTGCCCTAAACAGACCTCACACCTTTAAAAAAAATGAATAAAAAACCAAAAAGAGCTCTCACCATAGACAACTTTTATGGAGAGAGGGAAGAACAGACCTCAAATCCTGAGGTCCCTAAAGGTAAAGCAACTCCAGAAAAAGCCCCAAAGAGAGACATAAACTGGTCTCCATGTCACAAGGCTTTCTTTGAAGATTACATAAAAAATCTTAAAAGAGAGTTAGAAGAAACATGGGGAAACGAAATGAGATCACTGCAAAATAAAATAGAAAAAATGGAAAAAGAATGCAATGAACAAAAAAATGTAATTGGTCAATTGCAAAAGGAACTAAAAACAGTAACTGAAGAAAATAAGACATTAAAAATTAGAATCGAACAATTGGAAATTAATGACTCATCAAGACTTCAAGAATCAGTTGAACAAAAACAAAAAAATGAAAAGATAGAGAAAAACATGAAATATCTCCTAGGAAAAACAACTGACCTGGAAAATAGATCTAGGAGAGACAATCTAAGGATTATAGGGCTTCCTGAAAGCCATGATGAAAAAAAGAACCTGGACACTATATTCCAGGAAATCATAAAAGAAAACTGCCCTGATATTTTACACCCAGAAGGCAAAATACTCCTTGAAACAATCCACCGATCACCTCCTGAAAGAAACCCAAAAATTAAGTCCCCCAGAAATATCGTGGCTGAATTCCAGAACTATCATACCAAGGAAAAGATATTACAAGAAGCCAGAAAGAAACAATTTAAATATCGGGGAACTACAATTAGGATCACACAGGACCTAGCAGCTTCTACTTTGAAGGATCGAAGGGCCTGGAATCAGATATTCCGAAGGGCAAAGGAACTTGGATTACAGCCAAGAATAAGTTACCCTGCTAGATTGAGCATTATCTTCCAGGGAAGAAGATGGTCTTTCAATGATATAGGAGAATTTCACCTATTTCTACTGAAAAGACCAGAACTGAACAAAAAATTTGATCTACAAACACAGAACACAAGAGAAACATAAAAAGGTAACAAGAAAAAATAACTCTTGAGATCTATATTTATGTTATAGATACTTATAGAATGAGGGTTGATTTTATGAATCGATTATTACATTATGATTATGATATGATTACTGTGATTTTATGATTATTATCATATGATTACTGTGATTTTATGATTATTATTATATGTTTATTGTGATTTTATGAATCTTATGATATGATAAACTGAAAAAGAAGTTAGAGGTAAAAAAGGGATAACACTGGAAGAAGAGGAAAAGGAGGTAAAATAAGGGAAATTACATCACATGTAGAGGCAAAGAAAACCTATAATGATTGAGGGGAGAAAAGGGAGGGGAATGAGAAATGGGTTAATCTCCATCTCATCAGATTTGGCTCAGAGGGAATAATAGACGTACTTATAAGGAAACGGGAGGGAAAGGGGGGAAAAAGGGGGTGGGTGGGGCTCTAAAGGGGAAGGATTGTTTGAGGGAAGTGGTTTTCAAAAGCAAAATAGTAGGGAGGAGGGAAAGGGGATAAGAAAGAGAAAAGCATAAGCTAGGGTAAATAAGATGGCAGGAAATACAGAATTAGTTATTTTAACTGTGAATGTGAATGGAATGAACTCTCCCTTAAAGCAGAAGCAGATAGCAGAGTGGATTAAAAACCAGAATCCAACAATATGTTGTATACAAGAAACACATCTAAAACATAGAGATACATACAGGGTGAAGGTAAAAGGCTGGAGCAGAATCTATTATGCTTCAGGTGAACAAAAAAAAGCAGGGGTAGCAATCCTGATCTCAGACCAAGTAAAAGCAAAGATAGACTTCATTAAAAGAGACAAAGAAGGAAATTATATCTTCCTAAAGGGTACCATAGATGATGAAGCAATATCAATACTAAACATATATGCACCAAGTGGTATAGCATGGAAATTCCTAGAGGAAAGGTTCAGAGAGATGCAAGAAGAAATAGACAGCAAAACTATAATAGTGGGGGATCTCAACCTCCCTCTCTCAGAACTTGATAAATCAAACCACAAAATAAATAAGAAAGAAGTTAAGGAGGTAAACAAAAAGTTAGAAAAGTTAGGTATGATAGATCTTTGGAGGAAATTAAATGGAGACAGAAAGGAGTTTACTTTTTTCTCAGCAGTCCATGGAACTTATACAAAAATTGACCATGTGCTAGGACACAAAAACCTCAAAATCAAATGCAGGAAGGCAGAAATAATAAATGCATTTTTTTCAGATCATGACGGAATAAAAATCACATGCAATATAAGGCCAGGAGAAAATAGACCAAAAACCAATTGGAAACTAAATAATTTTATCCTAAAGAATGAATGGGTGAAACAGCAAATTACAGACACAATTACTAATTTCATTCAAGAGAATGACAATAATGAGACCACATACCAAAATTTGTGGGATACAGCCAAAGCGGTAATAAGGGGAAATTTTATATCTCTAGATGCTTATTTGCATAAAATAGAAAAAGAGAAAATCAATGAATTGGGCTTGCAACTAAAAAAGCTAGAGAAAGAACAAATTAAAAACCCCCAATCAAATACCAAACTTGAAATCCTAAAAATAAAAGGAGAGATTAGTAAAATTGAAAGTAAAAAAACTATTGAATTAATAAATAAAACTAAAAGTTGGTTTTATGAAAAAACCAACAAAATAGATAAACCTCTAGTTAATTTAATTAGAAAAAGGAAAGAGGAAAATCAAGTTGTTAGTCTCAAAAATGAAAAGGGAGAACTTTCCACCAATGAAGAGGAAATTAGAGCAATAATCAGGAGTTACTTTGCCCAACTGTATGCCAATAAATTTGATAACCTAAGTGAAATGGAGGAATATCTACAAAAATATAGATTGCCCAGATTAACAGAAGAGGAAATAAATTACTTAAATAGTCCCATTTCAGAAAAAGAAATAGAACAAGTCATTAATCAACTCCCTAAGAAAAAATCCCCAGGACCAGATGGATTTACATGTGAATTCTACCAAACATTTAAAGAACAGTTAACTCCAATATTATATAAACTATTCGAAAAAATAGGGAATTTTTTTTTTTTTTTTTTTTTTTTTTTTTTTTTTTTTTTTTTTTTTTGTAAAACAAAAACAGAGAAAGAAAATTATAGACCAATCTCCTTAATGAATATTGATGCAAAAATCTTAAATAAAATATTAGCAAAGAGATTACAGAAAATCATTCCTAGAATAATACACCATGACCAAGTAGGATTTATACCAGGAATGCAGGGATGGTTCAATATTAGGAAAACTATTAACATAATTGACTATATTAATAACCAAACTAACAAAAACCATATGATAATCTCAATAGATGCAGAAAAAGCATTTGATAAAATCCAACATCCATTCCTATTAAAAACATTAGAGAGTATAGGAATTAATGGACTTTTCCTTAAAATAGTCGGTAGCATCTATTTAAAACCATCAGCTCACATCATATGTAATGGTGATAAACTGGAACCATTCCCAATAAGATCAGGGGTGAAACAAGGATGTCCACTATCACCATTACTGTTCAATATTGTATTAGAAATGCTAGCCTTGGCAATAAGACAAGAAAAAGAGATTAAAGGAATTAGAGTAGGTCATGAGGAAACCAAATTATCACTCTTTGCAGATGATATGATGGTCTACTTAGAGAACCCTAGAGAATCAACTAAAAAACTATTAGAATTAATCCACAACTTTAGCAAAGTTGCAGGATACAAAATAAATCCACATAAATCATCAGCATTTTTATACATCACCAACAAAATGCAACAGCAAGAGATATAAAGAGAAATTCCATTCAAAATAACTATCCATAGTATAAAATATTTGGGAATATATCTGCCAAGGGAAACTCAGGATCTATATGAGCAAAACTACAAAACACTCTCCACACAAATAAAGTCAGATCTAAACAATTGGAAAAACATCAAGTGCTCTTGGATAGGTCGAGCGAATATAATAAAGATGGCAATACTACCTAAACTAATCTATCTATTTAGTGCTATACCAATCAAACTCCCAAGAGATTATTTAACTGAACTAGAAAAAATAACGTCAAAATTCATCTGGAAAAACAAAAGGTCAAGAATTTCAAGGGAATTAATGAAAAAAAATGCAAATGAGGGTGGCTTAGCTGCACCAGATCTAAAACTATATTATAAAGCAGTGGTCACCAAAACCATTTGGTACTGGATAAGAAATAGAGTAGTGGATCAGTGGAATAGGTTAGGTTCACAGAACAAAATACTGAATGACAATTGTAAAAAAAAAAAAAAATATCCCAAAAACTGGGGTCTTTGGGATAAAAACTCACTATTTGACAAAAACTGCTGGGATAATTGGAAACTAGTCTGGAAGAAATTAGGCATTGACCCACACCTAACACCATATACCAAGATAAGGTCAAAATGGATTCATGATCTAGGCATAAAGAATGATATTATAAACAAATTAGAACAATGTAGGATGGTTTACCTCTCAGACCTGTGGAGGGGGAAGGAATTTGTGACCAAAGAAGAACTAGAGGTCATCATTAATCACAAAATAGATAAGTTT
>JAJPUD010004778.1:164415-183098 GCA_023553655.1 Myrmecobius fasciatus | reverse complement strand
CACACCTGTCAGATTGGCTAAAATGACAGGAAATGATAATGATAACTGTTGGAGGGGATGTGGGAAAACTGGGACACTGATGCATTGTTGGTGGAACTGTGAACAGATCCAATCATTCTGGAGAGCAATTTGGAACTATGCTCAGAAAGTTATCAAACTGTGCATACCCTTTGACCCAGCAGTGTTTCTACTGGGCCTATATCCCAAAGAGATTTTTAAGGAGGGAAAGGGGCCCACATGTGCAAAAATGTTTGTGGCAGCCCTTTTTGTAGTGGCTAGAAACTGGAAATTGAAAGGATGCCCATCAAATGGAGAATGGCTGAATAAATTATGGTATATGAATGTTATGGAATATTACTGTTCTGTAAGAAACAACCAGCAGGATGATTTCAGAGAGGATTGGAGAGACTTGCATGAACTGATGCTGAGTGAAATCAGCAGAACCAAGAGAACATTATACACAGCAACAAGACTATATGATGATCAATTCTGATAGACATAGTTCTCCTCAACAATGATGTGATTCAAACCAGTTCCTACTGTTCAGCGATGAAGATAGGCATATACATCCAGAGAGAGGCCTGTGGGAACTGAGTGTGGACCACCACACAGCATTTTAACGCTTTCTGTGAATATTTCCATGCATTTTGTTTTCCTTCTTAGGTTGTTTTTTTTTCTCTCTAGATTTTATGTTTCTTGTGCAGTAAGATAACTGTATAGATATGTATACATATATTGGATTTGTCATATAATTTATCATATTTAGCATGTATTAGATTACCTGTCATCTAGGGATGGGGGATGGGGAGAAGGAGGGGAAAAGCTTGGAAAAAAAAGTTTTTTTCAAAGGTCAATGTAGAAAAATCACTCATATGTTTTGTAAATAAAAAGCTTTTAATTAAAAAAAACCATTTTCTTCAAAACCTACTTGCCTACACACCATGGTAAAGTTTAGTGTTCTGGTCATTCCCATTTGAATAAAGCAATGGTATTAAACTCAAAGAGAAATGAGACCTCTGTTTCTACAACAGAAAGTAGTGCTTTTAAACTGTTTCTAGTCAACAGTCAATTAAAGATGGGGAGAGAAGGGAGTGGTGGTGGTGGAGGATGTTAACTCAGAAAAAACACTTATAAACATTATGTTTTACTGTACTTTTACTGATTTTGTTAAATATTTCCCAATTACATTTTCATTTGGTTCCTCTCAAGAATGTTGGGGACTGCAATGGATCTCTACACTGTGTTGGACTCCTAGAATAAAGGGTGCCTTTGCTCTCTGCCATTGTGTGGGATTAATCATTTAACAAGCTTTTAATGTTCACTATGTTCCAGGGACTGAACTAAACACTAGAGATACAAAAAAAGATAAAAAAACATTATGTCTTTCCTAAAGAAACTCACATTTTCATGGAAAAAACATGCATTTTGAAGAAGGTGGTCCTAGAACTGACCCTTAAAGGAACTAGGTCCATGAGGTAGAGATAAGGAGGGACAGAGTTCCAGATACGGCAAAAGTATAAAAATAGGAGAGGGGATGGCTTATATGGGGAGGAGAAAATGCACATTTAACTTTTAGGAGGGGCTCAAATTCTCAGTCTTAATTCTAGCTGGATTTCTGCTTCAGCATTTTTTAGTGCAAAGGTTATTAATTTTTTTATGTTATAGGAACTTTTTTGTGATTTGGTAAAACATATGGATCTGTTCTCAGAATAATGTTTTCAGTTTATAAAATAAGATATATAGAATTACAAATGAAGCTAATCATATTAAAATACATTGTCAAAATATGAAAACAAAGCCAACATAGCAGAGAAATACAGCAACCCAGCTAAATTCTCTTAAAGCTTCCCTCCAAATAACTTTAAAATAATGCCTCAGATCAAATTTTGGGGCAGCAAATTTTGTCAGAGTGGGACATTTTTCCAAGCTGAAGACTACTTGGGAGGTTGCCAGGGTAAGTCTGTGACCATGGGGCAAGGGCCAACCTATAGTGCATGGGACCTGGAGGTAATTGTGACAATGTAGTAACAGCAATAACTTTTCTTGCTCTCAGTTCAGAGACAGTAAAAGGGTTGATCAGAAAGAAATTACAAGGGGCTGTTTGATGGCACTGGGTGCAGCTGACACTGACTTGCAAGTTTATTGCCCATAAGCAGGGCAGAGAGGGGCTTTTGTGGCCAGTCACAAGGGAGCAGGGACTCACACTTGATTATGATGGGATGATAAAAAAAATGAAGGGGGAAAAAGAAGGATGAAGAAGGTGAGGGGAAATGGAGAATAGGAAAATTATCTCACATAAAAGAGGCAGGTAGAACTTTTATATGTGGAAAGAAAAATGGGAGAGAGACAGGTAGTGCTTAAACCTCACTCTCATCTGAATAGGTTCAAAGAAGGAATAATATACATACTTATGTGTATATAAAAATATCTTGTTGGATTCTTCTCAACAATGAGATGATTCAGGCCAGTTCCAATGATCTTGGGATGAAGAGAGCCATCTACACCCAGAGAGAGGATTGTCTGAAATAAGTGTGGATTACAACATAGCATTTTCACTTCTTTTGTTGTTGTTTGCTTGAATTTTATTTTTTTTCTCATTTTTCTTCCTTTTTGCTCAGATTTTTCTTGTGCAGCAAGATAATTGTATAAATATATATACCTCTACTAGATTTACATATATATATATTTTTTACCATGTTTAACTTATATTACATTAATTGCCATCTAGGGATGGTGGTGGGGAAAAGAGGGTAAAAATTGGAACACAAGGTTTTGCAAGGATCAATGTTGAAAAATTATCTTTGCATATGTTTTGAAAATAACAAGCTTCAACAAAAAAGAGGAAAAAAACACACAGGAAAAAAAATCTATCTTACCTAACAGGGAAGTAGGGTGAGAGATGATAGAAGAAAAAAAAGAAGGGAGTGTGATAAAAAGAAGGGCAGTCTAAGGGAGGCAATGGTCAGAAACAAAAAATAAACTTTTGAGAAGGGACTGGGTAAAAAGAAAGAGAAGGATAAACAGAAAAAAAAATGGGATGGAGGAAAATTCACAAGTATTAATCATAATTGTTAATATAAATAGCATGAGTTCACCCATAAAACAGAAGCAGATAGCAGAATAAATTAGAAACTAGAATCCAAGAATCATTGAAAGATAAACACTTCAAACAGAAAGACATACATATTTAAAAAAAAAAAGAGGCTGTAGCAGAATCTATTATGATTCAGCTAAAGAGAAAAAGGCAGAGGTAGCAATCATATATTTAGACAAAACAAAAGCAAAAATAGATCTAATTAAAAGAGATAAATAGGGTAACTATATTTTGCTAAAAGACACCATAGACAAATAATATCAAACTTTTTTTTTTTTACAGATTTTTCTGATAAAGGTCTTATCTTATGGAACTGAGTCAAATTTATAAAGATAAGAGCCATTCCCCAATTGATAAATGGTCAAGGGATGTGAACAGGCAGGTTTCAGAAGAAGAAATCAAAACTAAATATAGTCACATAAAAATGGTTTAAATCACTAATGATTAAAGAAATGCAAATTAAGACAACTCTGAGTTATTACCTCACACTTACCAGAAATGACAAATGATGGAGGGGATTGGGGGAAATGATACACTAATGAGCTGTTGATAGAGTTATGAACCTGATTCGATCATGCTGGAGAACAATTTGGAACCATGCCCAAAAGGCTATGTAACTTTGTATACTCTTTTCAAGCAATTAGACTATTGACCACTATTACATTTGTATCCTAAGAGATCAAAGGAAAAGGATTATACTATGTACAAAAATATTTATAGCAGCTCTTTGTATGGTGACAAAGAATTGGAAATTGATAAGATGCTCGCCAGTTAGGATATGATTGAACCAGATATGGTATATGATAGTAATGGAATATTATTGTTCTACAAGAAATAACGAGAATGGTTTTTTAAAAATCATGGGAAAATCTATGTGATCTAATGCAAAGTGAAGTGAAAAGAATCAGGAAATCATAGTCCACAGTTAAAGCAATATTGTAATGATGATCAACTGTGAAAGACTTAGATACTCTGATCAATATCATTACTCAGGACAATTCCATGATGAAAAAATCCTATCCACTCTTAGAAAAAGAAGTGAGTGAAAATTGAAATATAATTTTTATTTTATTTTTCTTGTTTTTTGTGATATAGCTGATCCAGAAATATGTTTTGCATGACTTCACATATACAATTTATATCATATTGCTTGCCTTTTCAGTGGCTGAGGGAAGAGTGGAAGAAAGAGAATTTGGAAATCAAAAATTTTAAAAATGCTATACATTATTTATTTAAAAAATGAGAATAAAAAGCCCAGCTCATGGACCCCAGAATTGCTGTTTTAGGAACAGAAGAGTCCAGAAGCTTGCCTTAACTGTGAAAGTTCTTTCCCATGTCTGTCAGCATGTCTGAACACATTCAGCAAAACATGGATTTTTCACCTAAAGTCACCCACATTGGCATCCCATGGGTAGACAGAATGAGGAATGAAAGGAACATAGTTATTTTGAGGCACAAGAACTCAGTGTTTTAGTTCAGGTTTGAGCCAAGGATGATGAGTCTAGACTCATCATTCATTTTATCAAAGGCTGATTGATTTATTAGTAAACACATGAGACAGGAGCATATGAAACTTAGCTTATGGACATCCCTGTCAACCCAAACTCCTGAAGGTTGGGTTACATTGAGTCCTGTTGTCTGCTTTGGGCAAGGGCACCAATTTCCTGCAAAGTAATAGAATGTGGGGTTAGATGGCTGGCAGATTCAGTGTTCCTATTCTTAGGGTCTTAAATCTGGAACTGGAAGGGATCTTACAGGCTTTGTTAGTCTGCTTTTACAGGTAAGAATACTGAGGCTGAGATATTTTAAATCAGTTGCTTAAGGTCAACTAGGCAGTCAGTGGCAGCATCATGATTAATTGTAAGACCTCTGACTTCTACATTTTTACCACTGTGCCCTAGTTTAGGGACATCTTGGATACCCAAAGCTTAGCTCAATTCCTGGCTCATAGTAAGGGCTTAATAAATACCTGCTGACTGACTGAATCCATGACGGCTGATCCAGATGGAGTCTGCCAGAACCATACATCAGTCTTGCTGAAGAGACATTTGTCAGGCTGAGAAGGTAAGAGAATAATGATGTCAGAAGCTTGCTGCTCCCTTGTCAGTCTGTCAAGAGGATGATACGATGAAGATGTCTAAACACTCTGTACTTGAGGTTGAAAATTTCTGCAAGTCTGACAGCAGGTCCAGAGCTTTCATTATTCTTTATGACAATCTTTCCTGAGAGTATTTGCTGCATTGATCCACATTCTAAGAGTTTTCTCAGAATGAGATGTTCTGTGGGTTGTAATCTGGACTTCTCTATCATGTCTCAAAAAACCCTCTTCATTCTGAAAGATCACTTCAGCTGTGGAATTCACATCCTATAATCACTTTTATCCCCTTTACTCTTTCCTCTGATTGTATGACTTCTCTCAGAACTTCCAAGTAAGGAGAGCTCTGGCCAGCCATCTCTCCATTGCTTCAGTCTGAAGTTCTCCATCATGCTCCTGGACTTTACTCCTCTCCTTACCCCCTTTCCATCTTCTTTTTATGTGTTTTGTTCCTCTTCTATGAGGATGGAAACTCTTTGGAAGCAGAGACTGCTTTTGTTTTTGCTTTCATTTACATTCCCAGTAATTAGCATGATGCATGACACATAATAAGCACTTAATTAATGCTTATTGATCATTGATTGATGATTGCTTGAAGTAAAATCTTAGAGTATATAGAGCTAAATCATAGGTATAGAGGGGACCTTAGAACTCAACTAATCCAATCCCTTCATTTTATTGAGGTCTAGACAATTTAAATGACATGACTAAGGTCACCTGGATAGTGAGTTATATATATATTCTATGTATTATAACTACAGGTAAGGAAATGGAACTCTAGAGACATTAAATGATTTCCCTAAGATCATATAGGCAGTAAGCATCAGGACTGGGATTTAAAACTAGACCTAGTCTCAACACAAGTTCACTTGGAAATAACACAAAATATTTTTGAGTGCCCTGGTGATTGTATGATCACTGGTAAAAGTGCCTATATTTGGGGTTCTATTTGCTATTAGGGCCCACTCTAGGAACAATTCTCCTAACTTTTAAATGTCATAAGTTAAAAGGCCCAAAAGTCTGTTTTTCTTCTTGCTGAGGAAGATTGGGAAGGCTGACTAAGACAAGGTTTGGAGAGCTGGGGCTGTTGATAGATCAGACTATGTCTCTGCATGCTCACTAGAGGAGACTTGGCAGACCTTTGAAAATGACTGCAAAGAGAAGGCTGCCAAATGCCAAATACATCTTGATCAGTCCCATGAAACCTATCTGTGATCATATAAACCAGGTATTCTTTTTTTAATTGAAGCTTTTAATTTTCAAAACATATACAAGGATAATTTTTCAACATTGATCCTGGCAAAATCTTGAGTTCCAATTTTTCCTCCCTTCCTCCCACCCCCTCTTCTAGATGGCAAATAGTCCAATATATGTTAAACATGGTAAAATATATGTAAATCAAATATAGGCATATATATCTATACAATTATCTTGTTGCACAAGAAGAATCAGATTAAAAATAAAAATGAAAAAAAAATAAAATTCAAGCAAACAACAACAAAAGAAGTGAAAATGCTATGTTGTGATCCACACTAAGTTCTTACAATCCTCTCTCTGGGTGTAGATGGTTCTCTTCATCCCAAGATCATTGGAACTGCCCTGAATCATCTCAATGTTGAAAAGAGCCACATCTATCAGAATAGATCATCATATAGTCTTGTTGTTGCCGTGTATAATGATCTCCTGGTTCTGCTCATTTCACTCAGCATCAGTTCAATGCAAGTCTCTCCAGACCTCTCTGAAATCATCCTGCTGGTCGTTTCTTACAGAACAATAATATTCCATGACATTCATATACCATAATTTGTTCAGCCACTCTCCAATTGATGGGCATCCATTCAGTTTCCAGTTTCTAGCCCCTACACAAGGGCTACCACAAACATTCTTGCACATGTGGGTCCCTTTCCTTCCTTTAAGATTTCTTTGGGATATAAGCATAGAAACGGGTCAAAGGATATGCACAGTTTGATAACTTTTTGAGCATAGTTCCAAATTACTCTCCAGAATGGTTGGATCCCTTCACAGTTCCACCAACAATGTGTCAATGTCCCAGTTTTCCCACATCCCCTCCAACATTCGTCATTATCTTTTCCTGTCATTTTAGCCAATCTGACAGGTGTGTAGTGGTATCTCAGAGTTGTCTTAATTTGCATTTCTCTGATCAATAGTGATTTAAAATACCTTTTCCATATGACTAGAGATGTAAACCAGGTATTCTTTTTTTCCTCCTGAGACAATTGGGTTTAAGTGCCTTGCCCAGGGTCACACAGCTAGGAAATGTTAAGTGTCTGAGGACAAATTTGAACTCAGGTTCTCCTGACTTCAGGGCTGATGCTCTATTTACTGTGCCATCTAGTTGCTCCTAAACCAGGCATTCTTAAACTTCTTTGTGTCATGGATCCCCTTTAGCAGTCTAGGGGAAGCCTATGGAAAAAAGGAAGTAAATAAGCATTTGTTAAGTCCCATTGCATACCTTGTACTGTACTAAGTGCTTTGAACATATATTATCTTATTCTTATAATTATTCTTGGGAGGTAGGTGCTTTTATTATCCCTACTTAACAGATGAAGAAACAGGCAGACAGGTGAGGTGAAGTGAAGCAGTTATGGGTTCCTTCTCTGAATCATCTGTATAAAGTACAAAATAAAATACATGGAATTAAAAAAAACATAGTTTTCCAAAACAAGTTCATAAAATCCAGGTTAAGAATTCCTGTCATAGTTCGTAAGAAAGTTTGAAATATTTAAAGGAACTAGAGTAGAGATACTGATCTAATAACTAGAGAGTCAGGAGGGACTTGGAGCAGGGAATAAAACATGGCCATAGAAGGAAGAAGCTGACTAAGCTAAAAAAAAGTGTTAAAAAGTCAGCCAGACAAGGGATCAGTCTTGATGACAAGGGGCCCTCTCTTGGCTTAGGATGTGCTTGCCTTTCATTTCTGAGGTATAACTAACTAGTATGGGAAATGACAGTCTTAGAGCTGCTTATCTTGGAATCAGAGCAGTCTCAAAGGAAATTAGTAGAGTTTGGACTTTTTCATGTTCTTCCTTCAGAAGATAATGAATTCAAACGATCTGGTTTCATAGGAGCATTGATTTGGAGCAGAAACTTTCAGGGGCTTCTAATCCAATCTCCTCATTCCATAGATGAGAGAACTAAGATTTAGCAAGGTGAACAGACTTGCAAAGATCCTAAGTACAGTAGAAGGAGGAGTCACAACTAAGAGTTCAGGGACTCCATTCCTGACTTGGGACATCTTTCTTATGAACCATGACCTTGATGTCATCTGCCAAATATGGTTGAGAAAGCAGATGATGGAGTTAGGATCTAAAAAAAATTAAATAAAATAAAAAATCAAATATGACAACTACTACCACTTCCATTAAAAAACAAAGACTTCCTAATAATGAGAGCAATTTCCACACAGTGGTTTCTTATTTAACATTAATTGGTTTCATGGTGTCTATTGATTTATATAATGCTGTCTTCTTCATTAGAATGTAAACTTCTTGAAGGAAGGGGATATTCTTTATTTTTTTAGTACCCCAGTGATTAACACATCATATTTAATAATTTTATAATAATTTTAAACAATATTAAAAAAACAATAATAGCAGCTGTATAGAAAATATTTTTTGCAAAAAACACTGTACATGTTGTTTCATTTGATCCTCACAACAACTTTGTGAGATATTGAGGTATTATTATTCCTCGTTTTTATGGATGAGGAAACTGAGGCTCAGAGAGGTCAACAGACTTACTCAAATAGTAAGCATCTAAGGCAGGATTTGAATTCAATTCTTTCACATTCTAAAGTTCAGCTCCCTATTCATTCTGCCATCTAGTAAAGTAAGCATTAATAAATACATGTTGTTTAATTTGTAAGCTGGTTGTCTAGACTTCTAGAAATTCCTTCATAATCTAGATTTATGTTCATTCAATAGAGTACATTTCCTGATTTAAAGATCTTTTTAAAATTTGATAGTATTTTATTTTTTCAACATTCATTTTTGTGAGATTTTGAGTTCCAAATTTTTTTGCTCCCTCCCTTATTTATCTTCCCTTTTCCCAAAACAGGAAGCAATTTGATATAGATTATACAAATACAATCATTTTAAACATATTTCCATATTAGTCACATTGTAAAAGAAAAATCAGAACAAAAGGGAAAGCCCATGAGAAAGAAAAAGCAAACAACAACAGCAACAACAAAAACCCAGGCAAGAATAGTATGCTACAATCCACATTCAGTCTCTGTAGTTTTCTCTCTGGATGCAAATGGCATTTTCCATCACAATTTATGGAATTGTCTTTATCAATGAATTTCTGACAAGAGCTAAATACCATAGTTGATCATCACATAATCTTGCTGTTACTGTGTTCTTTTGGTTCTGCTCACTTCCCTCAGCATCAGTTCATGTAAATCTTTCCAGGCTTTTTGAAATCAGCCTGCTCATCATTTCTTATAGAAATTCATTACATTTATATACTGTAATTTATTCAGGATTCCCCAATTTGGAATCCACTCAATTTCCAGTTCCATGTCACTACAAAAAGAGCTACTACATGATACTACTAGATGTAGATGTGGGTCCTTTCCCCTCTCTTATGATCTCTTTGTGATACAGACTCAGTAGAGACTACTGGATCAATGGCTTTTATAGCCCTTTGGGCACAGCTGACAGGTCTTTATAGCTCCTTTTTGGAATACAGCTAATTTCTTAGAGGGTTTCATTATTGGAATAAGCCAAAGAGGGGGAACTTTGAAGAGATAGACATACCCTAGAGTAAAAATCAAACAGTAGATTCCTTTAGCTATTCCTTGTTTCAATCCAATTCAGTAAAGCATTTATCAAGTTTTTAAAATGTGTAAGACATACTACTAATTGCTAATGATAAAAAAAGTTCAAAATAATCTCTTCCCTTCTGTAGTATATTATCTATTGGGAATATAATCAGTTAAACAGATAAAAATATGAAATAGGTTAAAGAAAAAATGTGACAAAAATTGTCTGAGGATTTATTGATGAGTATTATTGTCAGTTATATAATCAATGATACTAAGATATGAAAAATATGTTTATTATGCTTAGAGCATATACAAACATCAGTGAACACTGAGCAACAGTTATAGTAATCTTATATAGGTTTTTGTTACATTAGCAGAATAGGTAAAATGGCATTAAAAAACAAATAAGGGAAGATAATGATTCATAAATCAAAAAACAGATGGCAAAAGGACAAGATTGGTATGAGGTAAAACAGAAAACTTGCAGGCAAAAACTATATTTATAGCTGATATCCCAAGCTATAAAAATTTTAAAATTTTTTATTTATTCTTTTTTGGTTATAATTTAAATTCTAAACTATCTCCTTCTGTCTCTCCTCACCTTATGCTAGAGAAGGCCACCATTTGACAAAAGCATAAACACAGACACACACATATATGTAAAAAACATACTTGTATATTTCTATTTATCAGTCCTTTCTCTGGAGAAGAATAGCATCTTTCCTCTGAAGTACTTTGTAGTTGATTTGAGTATTTATAATGCTCAGAATAACTTAGTCATTCATAATTATTCTTTGAACAACATTGCTGTTAGTGTATATAATGTTCTCTTGGTTCTACTTATTTCACTCTTCATTATTTTAAGTTTTTCTTAAATTAATTTGCTCATCATTTCTTTGAGTATAATAACATTCTATAACAATCATATACCACAGCTTGTTTAGATGTTTCCCAATTAATGGGAATCCTCTCATTTCCAGTTCTTTGCCACCATAAAGAATTGTAAATTTATAAAGGAAGGTTAAAAACTAATTAATACCAGAGTTATAATTGATAGCTCAGCTTAATTTTTCAGAGTCTAGTCATGTGTCCTATTTATCTTATGTAACTGGCAGTAATAATATTGAGCTAGAAATTAACAAATTATGAGATTAGAAACATTAGGGAGCCACTGATACTTCTTGAGGAGGAGAGTGGCTTGTTTAGCTCTGTGCTTTGTAAAACTATCTTTTTCATTATTTTTCACTGCCTCCATATGGAAGATTAAAAAGTGGTCCTTCTTTAAACACCACTGACATTCATAGTGTGTCCTCTTTCATTTCATATGGGAGAGTGATGGCCCTTCCATAAAAAGTTGCTTTATAATTAGGCACATTCTGTCATAATTTGAGAATGCAAAGTTGCTTTCTTTTACTGAGGGCATCTCTGGGTATACAATTTACATATTACTCAGCACCAATTTAAGGCATTACTTATTTTAATGTAAATTCTTTGAGGGCATCTTTGTATCCCTAGTATCTAATTATAATTTGTGCTTAGTAGAAATTTAACAAATGTTGGTTCAATTGAATTGGATGCCCAGCTCTTCCTGTTTCTCTCTTACGATTATAATTGTCTTCTTGGATCCTGACCCTTAACATTGTATTTTCTTGCTGATTGAATGACCACAAGTGAGCTATTTAACCTTTTTGAGTCCAAATTTCCTCAACTATAAAATGGTGAGAATAGTACTTGTGTTTGTTATTCCCATTGGGTGTTTAGGAGAATGAAGCTTTAGAATCTAGAAGTCTCATGGAGGCTTTTATTATCACTACTTCCATTTCTAATTCCCACACTAAGCTTGCTTTCCTAGTTTCCTAAATAACAAAAAGAATCTGAGAATCAGTATCATTTTCATTCTGGGCTTGATATTCAGATCCTTGGTTTTATGTCAAAGTTTTCCTTGAAGTCACTTGAAGCTGAACTCCATTATTGGAGTTCTCTGAACGTTGAATCTGCACTCTTAGTCAGCAAATGTAGGATCTTCTTTAACATTGACATGCCTTTTTTCATCATTTTTGCTAATTTTCAGTGTGTGAAGTGAAACAGCAGAATTGTTTAGATTTGCATTTCTCTCATAATTAGTGATTTAGAATATTCTTCTCTGCAGTTGTGAATATTCTTCATTTGAGAACTCTTTGTTTATATCCTTTTACCTTTGATTCATCAGTGTCTACTGGGTCTGTGTCCCAAAGAGATGATAAAAAAAAGGGAAAAAGACCCATATGTGCAAAAATGTTTGCAGTAGCCCTTTTTTGTAGTAGCAACTGGAAAATTGAGTGGATTCTCATCATTGGCAAATGGCTAAATCAGTTTTGGTATATGAATGTTATGGAATATTATTGTTCTATAAGAAACTATCAACAGGATGATTTCAGAAAGACCTGGAGAGACTTACGTGAAGTGATGCTAAGTGAAGTGAGTAGAACCAAGAAAACATTGTACACAACAAGAACAAGATTATGTGATCAACTGTGATGGACTTGGATCTTTTCAACAATGAGGTGATTCAGGCCAATTTCAATAGACTTGTGATGGAGAGAGCCATCTGTATCCAGAAAAAGACTATGGGGATTGAATGTGTATCACAACATAGTATTTTCATCCTTTTTTGTTGTTGTTTTCTTGCTTGTTTTTCTCTCTCATTTTTTTTTCTTTTTGATGTGTTTTTAATTTTTTCACACTGAAGACATTTTTATTTTTTTTAACATATTTTCACATTTATCATGCTGTACAAGAAAAATCAGATCAAAAAGGAAAGAAAAAAAGGCAAGCAAACAACAATAAAAAAGATGAAAATACACTGTTTTCCTGTTAATTTTACAGATGAGGAAACTGAGGCAAATAGGATAAAGTGACTTGCCCAGGGTCATACAGCTATTACGTGTCTAAAACTAGATTCGAACTCAGGTCTTTGGAAGGTATGTGGTTGGGATAGGAAGAGTCTATCTATTGAATAACCTAGTTAGCCAGGGTCAAATAGCTACTAAGTGGCTAAGGATGGATATAAGCTGAAATTTTCTTGACTAAGTCAAGTACTCTGTCCAGTGTGCTTCCTAGCTGAATCTTCTTATCTAGCCCCCTCATTTTGCAGAGGAAGAAACTGAGCTCAATAGAGAAAAGCCTTGCTAAAAACCACACAGGTAATAAATGGTAATAAATAAACTAGCATTGCTGGGATTTGGACCCAGGTACCCTGGCTTCAGATCCAATAAGCTTTCCATTATGCAATGTTTTCTTATTTCTGTCTCTGAATATGTGGTATTTTCAATTGAATAATTTACCAATGAAGTCTTAAATTCTATAGTATGAATTTTGAATCCTTGAGAAATTGTTCTTTCTTTGTCCAGATTTTCCTAGAAACTACTTTTCACAAGATCCTAAATTTAAACACTTGAGTAGCCAGACTTAGAATTTCTCCTGCAAGGATTGAGGTGCTGAATTTGTTTCTGTTGCTTTGATAGATATGTAACTTTGCATTGTTTCTCATGGGTCTTGCCACTTTGCTCTATGCTTCAGATATAGGTAAAAAATCCAATTTGCCAGGGCAGCAAGGTGGCAGAATGAATAGACCACCAGCCCTGAAGTCAGGAGGACCTGAGTTCAAATCTGCTTTCAGACACTTAACATTCCCTAGCTGTGTGACCCTGGGCAAGTCACTTAACCCCAATTGCCTTAGCCAAAAAAAAAAAAAAAAAATCAATTTGCCATTGAGCTTATAGACTTTCCTCCTTATGTTGGGTGAAAAAAAAAGGTGGGGCTGACTGAACTACTAAGAACATTATAAAATTGCTTTGAATTCTTGTGAGGAAAAAAAATCACACAAAAGTATGATTTTTATCATCATGAAGAGCACCAGTTGCAATTAAATGTTTAAGGATTCAATTAAATTGCATTCAATAAATGTTTGTTAAATTATCATGTAAAAGATGTAGTGAGAGGCTGAGGATACCAAAAATCCCATACTTGTCATGAAGAATACTTTTAATTAATTAATTAATTAATTAATATAATACTTTTAATTATAGGGCATCACAAACACATATGTGTGTATACACACACACACACACACACATATATATGTATGTTTTAAAAGAGTAGTATGATGGTTTTTATTCACTTCTATTTCTTTTTCACTTACTTTAATACTGACACTGCCTAGATGGAGAGAAAGACAGAAACTGAAAGACAGTTGGAGTTGGAGAGACAGGCAGGCAGATAAGAGGTAGAAGAAATATGTATTGGATGTTAGACCTTCCCCCCCAGGGATTTACATTCTAATAGAGAAGACACTAAATAAAGAAGTGTTGGAAGGAGGAGGAGGAAGAACAATGCACACTGAGGTGTGGTATGGAGGTCAGATTTGGGACAAGATGAGGTTAAAATTTATCAAAACCTTCCATCTTAGGGACACAGTCCAAGGTTCCTATGGGAGGGAGATGAAGTTAATGACTGAGGGCAGCTGGTGTGGGGTGGATATGTAAAGTATTATGGAAGTCTGTTTCAGGGCAAGATAAGACAATAAATGTATGAATAAATTTAAAAATATTAAGCACTTATTAAGTACACTGAGGATACAATATGAAAAATGATACAGATTCACAAAAGTGAATCTTTGTTCTGAAGAAGCTCACATTTTATTTGAGAGATGCACCACTTATAAGAAATATTAATTAATAGTCAGATGACAATGCTCAGCGGTCTAGAAAGCAGAATAATTAAATAAATGGTGAAAGGGTCACCAAGAGTTGGACATAACTCAAACAACTGAACAACAAGGATGGATAGTTTGCTAAAAGCAGAATCAAGTGAGACAAGACTGAATTAGATCCTACTTCTGTTTTACAGCATTTTCGATTCTGCTCATTGCCATATCTTTTTAATACCAATATTCTCTTGGTGATACTATATAGCTGTGGATCTCTGAAGAACAAACATGCCAGGGAAGCAAAAGAACAATGGAAAGGTGCATGTCTGCTGTAAATAGATTGTATAATATTACTACTCAACAGATGATCCAGGCTAGTTCCAATGATCTTAAGATGAAGAAAGTCATCTACATCCAGAGAGAGGACTGTGGGACTGAGTGTGGATCACAATAAAGCATTTTCACTCTTTTTGTTGTTGTTTATTTGCATTTTATTTTCTTTCTTATTTTTTTTTTCTTTTTGATTTGATTTTTCTTGTGCAGCAAGATAATTGTATAAATATATATGCATATATTGGATTTAACATATATTTTTACCATGTTTGGCATGTATTGGATTATCTGCTGTCTGGGAGAGAGGGGAGGGAGAAGGAAGGGAGGAATTGGAGCACAAGGTTTTGCAAGGGTTAATGTTGAAAAATTATTCATGCATATCTTTTGAAAAGTAAAAAGCTTTAATAAACAACATTGATTCAATAGTCCCTCAACAAGTATTCATTAAATAACTACTACATGCTATACATTATACTCCTTCACTTTGAGAAGTGGTATGAAAGCATTCATAAGTAGTATTCACATGTCTATAATTCTCTTTATATGTTTGTTAGCTTTGAGCCCCTAGTCAAAGATTGTACCTCTGGCAAAACATTTTAGTGGAAGATCTTTCTCTCTCTAGTTCTTTTTTTGGGATCTTTCCCCCTTTAGTTGCTTCTTCCCAACTTTATTTCCAATTCTTGAATGGGAATTGCTGATGATTATTACTATATATATATATATATATTTGCTGAGACAATTGGGGGTTAAGTGACTTGCCCAGAGTCACACAGCCAGGAAGTGTTAAGTGTCTGAGGCCAGATTTAAACTCAAGTCCTCCTGACTTCAGGGCTGGTGCTTTTGCTTTATCCACTACACAACTAGAGGCCCCAATGATTACTGTTTATGAAGACAAAGTAAGCATCTAGAATGAAGAAAAGTAAACAAAATTCCCTTAATACTTTCCCCAGTTCCCATCCCTAAGCCCAGAGGAAAAGGGTTCAGATTTTTAGGAACTCAAGAGAAAGGCTGGTTGGGCCAATCAAGCATCAAAACAAAACAAAATAAGAGAGACAGACAAAAAAACCTGTGTTTTTGAAACACTCCTCCTATGCACCCCAACCAGCCTCTTGCACCTTCTCTTTATGTCTGTAGCTTTGCAGAATACTTCTACTTCCCCAGCTCTCAATGGCTTCTTAAAGTTTAACTTTTCCAACTTCATGTTTCTTCTGTTCATATTTTTTCAGGGACTGGATTCTTTTTTGAATCTATCTGTCTGATCTTAGTGAACTGACCTTTAGAATCACAGAGGTGTGTTATCCTTATTATCCTTCATCCTATCCCATTTTTTTTTCTTTTCTTTTTCATTCAGGAACTAATTTATGCCTCATAAAGAAATTGCTTATCTAGGGTAGCATCTTTACAATTGGTTTATAGTTTTCTCCCTTTTCTGTGATTAGACTCTGGGTTTTTAAAGACCATTCCCTTAGAGGTAAAAACTGGGTTGAACCTTGAAGGATGTTAAGGATTCTGAGAGGCAGAGACAAAGAGGAAGAACATTTTAGGAGCAGGAAATAGAGTGCTATGTGGATGTGAGGGATGTCCCATGGAGTCAGATGAGGGGTAGCCGGTTGGCTTGTTATATACAGCTGGATTGTAGCGTATTTGGAGTAAAGAAGATTGTAGGAAAACTAGAAAGGTAAGAAGGGGTAAGCCTATGAAGATCTTCAGATGCCAAAAGATTGTATTTTAAAAGGTAACCATTAAAACTCTTCTTTGAGAGTTAAGCAGATTTAGTTTTAAATTGTGAAATATTTTATGGATGATTCTGACCAACCAAGTAAAAAAAAAATCTTACGTTTACAAAGTAACTAAAATAGATATGTTATTTGTTTGTCCCAATAACCCCGTGATATGGGAGATGTATTCTTTTTTTTTTATTAAAGCTTTTTATTTGTATAACATATGTATGGGTAGTTCCCCAACATTGATCTTTACAAAGCTTTCCATTACTAATTTTACCCCCAGTCCCCTCCCCTCCCCTAGATGGCAGGAAATCCATTACATGTTAATAATGTTGAAATGCTTGAGAAGTTATGCAAGAAAAATCCTATCCACAAGAAAAAAAAAAGAATCAGAGAAAGGCAACACAATGCAAGCAAATGTCAATAGAGATCATGAAAATGTTACGCTGTGGTCCATATTTCATTTCCCTCTCTCTGGGTGTATATGGTTTTCTTCAGTGAACAATTGGAACTGGTTTGAGACAATTCTTTGTTGCAGAGAGCCATGTCCATCAGAATTGATTATCATGTAATATTGTTGTTGCTGTGTATGATGATCTCCTGGTTCTGCTTGTTTCACTCAGCATCAGTTCATGCAAGTCCCTCCAGGCCTCTCTGAAATCGTCCTGCTGCTCGTTTCTTACAGAACAATAATATTCCATAACATTCATATACCATAATTTATTCAGCCACTCTCCAATTGATGGGCATCCCTTCAGTTTCCAGTTTCTAGCCACTACAAAAAGGGCTGCCACAAACATTCTTGCACATGTGGGTCCCTTTCCCTCCTCTAAGATCTCTTTGGGATATAGGCCCAGTAGAAACACTGCTGGGTCAAAGGGTATGCACAATTTGACAACTTTTTGAGCATAGCTCCAAATTGCTCTCCAGAATGGTTGGATCCGTTCACAGTTCCACCAACAATGTATCAGTGTCCCAGTTTTCCCACATCCCCTCCAGCATTCATCGTTATCTTTTTCTGTCATTTTAGCCAATCCGACAGGTATATAGTAGTACCTCAGAGTTGTCTTAATTTGCATTTCTCTGATCAATAGTGATTTGGAGCAACTTTTCATATGACTAGAGATGGTTTTAATTTCATCATCTGAAAATTGTCTGTTCATATGGGAGATGTATTCTTGAAGAAACCTGAGTTTCAGAAGTAAGGAGACAGTCATGGCTAGTTCATGATGGAGCTAAGGATTCAGACCTGGATCTTCCTACTCCTAATCTAGGGCTGTTTCTGTCATACCACACTGCTTCAGAAACTTTTAACACTAATTTTGCATATTAAGCAGAAAAAGGCTTTTAGTCCTTTCCCCTACTTCTTTCCCTACCGTGCTCACCACAAGTTAAATGAGGCAGAAAGGATAGAATTTGAATATGGGCTCACACTTGTACTTTTCTGGAGATAAAAGTGCCCTGGGGTGTTCCAGAAGCACAGTGGTCAGCCCCTGCCTGTGCATGACTCACTCAGGAGGCACTGCCTCCAAAAGCACTGAGCGGTCCACCAACAGGCTGGGGCAGAGGCTCTGGCTGAGTCATGGGGACTGATGGAGTGAGTCACCCATACAGTTTCCCAGGGCAGGTGTTCCTTTGGAGTTAGCTCTGCATCTAAGCACACCCCACCCATTCTGCTTTGGTTCCACAGAGTAAGCTCCAGCCAAGATAAGGCCATCAGGTATCTCACTGGTCAGGACTGTTTCATGGCTCTGGATCCACGGTCTTGTGTGGTGTGACATCATTAATGAACTTGCCAAGGGCCTCTGCAAAAGAATCCAGGTTTGGATCCTGGACGTTGAGCATCTCTGTAGTAGAAATCCTTCAGCCAGGGGGCACAGAGATTAGAACGCTGGATCCAGAATCAGCAAGTTATTTAACCTTAGAATGCTGGATCCAGAATCAGCAAGTTGTTTGTTTAA
>JAJPUD010004778.1:121046-164405 GCA_023553655.1 Myrmecobius fasciatus | reverse complement strand
GTTTAACCTTAGAATGCTGGATCCAGAATCAGCAAGTTGTTTAACCTCTTTTTGCCTCAATTTCCTCAAATGTAAAATGGGTTAATAACAGTACCTACTTCTCAGGGTTGTTGTGAGGATCAAATGAGATAATATTTGTTTAAAAGTGCTTAGCACAGCACCTGGTGTGTCTGTCTGCCTCTTCATGTCCCATTTTATGTATGGGGTTTTCTTGGCAAAGAAACTGGAGTGGTTTGCCATTTACTGCTTCAGCGGATCACCTTTTGTCAGAACTCTCCACTATGACCCGTCCATCTTGGGTAGCCCTGTATGTTATGGCCTATAGTTTCATTGAGATACGAAAGCCCCTCTGCCATGATAAAGCAGTGATCCAGGAGGATCACATAATAGGCACCATACAAATGTTTATTTTCTCCTTTCCTTCTTTCTCCTTCCCCCAAAGCAGTTTCTTCATCCTCCCCAGAGAAAGAAAGAAGTGTATATTGCTCCCCAAGGCATGGGGGCAAATGCCCAATTGGTGTTTTCAGGGACAGATTGAGCTTGGCCCTGAGGCAAAGGCTGTGAGTTTCTGAGGCATCACAACTGATTGAACTGATAGCCATAGTCCTGAGGAGAGCTGTCAGTCAGAGAGACACTCCGTATTCCTGCCCTCCCTCCTCCATACCTCCAGGCAAAGCTATCAGGGCGGGTTCAAATACACCCTCTCGGAGACCGACTGGGAATTGCATCAAATTGTACCCATTGCACAAACCAGGTTCATCCAGGCTCACTCATCCCTCTGAATTAGTAGCACTCACCCCTCTCATTTTTCCAGCTATTATTGTTTTCCCCAGGTAAGTCTTTAAAGCACTTTGCAGGCTCAAATCAGCTGAAGTTAGTGCTGGAAAGTTAGAATCCAGGTACGAATCAGTAAGAAGAACGATTTGACAACATAACAGGGGAGGCCCTGTAAGTCACACATGCCTTTGCTCATTTCTTTATTTAACTCTACCTATAAGGACATGCTTCATTATTCTTCTTCTTCTAAGAGGCCATCAAAGTCTCTGTTACTGTTCTTGGGGTTGGGGATGGATGATTGAGGAGACATTTCTCTCTCCAGTGTCTGTGTGCCTGAGTCAGCAAGTCCAGGTGACGTGGCTAGAAGTAACTGAAATATATTTACCACATTCTTTTCTTCTTTTAAGTCTCTATGGACCTCAGAAGTCTGGTGTTGCAAAATGATGACAGCTTTTAAGTTATTTATTGTTGTCATAACAACAATAAATGGTTCTCATAGAGGACTGTGACATCAGGAGGGTGATACTATGAAATGTGAGTAAATTGGACTAAGTGAGGGAGGGTTGTGCAAGGTCACCTGCCTCCCTTTCCCTCCAGAACCATCTGGGCCCAGTGGCAAGATACAGATCAACACAACTGGAGATGGCCCTGGATAACTTATTTTAGAATGCCGGTAAGTCTCTTAATGCATTCAGCCACAACCTCTTCCGGAAAAACTTCCTGTTCTTTATTTTGCCTGGAGGAAACAAAGGTGGCTGTTGATATCACCAGCATTCATTGATTCAGTTTGTCCTCTCCATTCACACTCAGAATCTTTGGTCTCTATCTTTCCTTGGTGAATGTTATAATGAAAGAACTTTACATTAATGAATCTAAATGACAGTTTTATGTCGTCGGAGAAAGAAGCAATCAGATGAAGGGGTTATTTAATGTGTTTCAAGGTAGATCCATATATCTCAATGCCATCCCTTTATGCCAAGTGATTAAAGAGATTTTATCTCAATTTATTTAATTTGAAATTCATATTTAGTCCAATTGAAAAAAAGATAATAACTTAATAGGCTTAAACTCTGCCTCTGAAAAATGTTCCCTTTTGTTTGAGTCATTCTTGACGTAATTGTTGAGGCATGTTTCAAATATATAGACTAGCTTTTCATGTGAACATAAAATAATCTAGAGATTTCACTATATTTGGAGTTTAGATATTGTATTTTATGTACTTAGAGTAAGCCATGAATGTAGAATGAAGTCAAAGGCTATGTGTTGATGCTCCACAAAGGTAGTACAAAATGTGATGGCAGTTTGGGGAAGATTCTTTGAAAATTAAGCAGCTCTGTGGTACAGTGGACAAAACACTGAGCTTGGAGTCAGGAAGGCTTATCTTTATGAGTTCAAATATGGCCTTAGACACTTACTTGTTATGTGACCTTGGCCAAGTCACTTAACCCTGTTTGTCTCAGTTTCCTCTTCTGTAAAATGAGCTGCAGAAGGAAATGGCAAGCCACTCCAGTAGCTTTATCAAGAAAACCTCAAAAGGGAATGCAGTCAGACATAACTCAATGACAATAACAATAACAACAAAAATTACCAAATTGATAGTAAATTGCTCCTTATACAACTGCAACTTTTTGATCCATCTCTTTTTGCTCCTCAGTTAACACGATATTTTCTTGTGGGTATTTTTTTCCATGCTATAACTGTGGATGCTTTGTATAGAGTACTTAGAAGACCTAAATTGAAATCCCATCCTTGACACTAATTAGCTACTACTCTGGGTAAGCCTTTAATCTCTATATGCCTTAGGCAATTTCTTAATATTTATTTTCTCATATATAAGTCTCCGGAGATATAAGAACACAATTACAAAACACTTTTCACAAAAATAAAGCAATATCTAAATTTCTCATAAGTAGGTTGAGCCAATTTAATAAAAATGACAATTTTACCTAAATTAATCTACTTTTTTTTGGTGTCATCAAACTACCAAAAATTATTTTATAGAACCAGAAAAATAATAACAAAATCTATCTGGAAGAACGGAAGATCAAGAATATTAAGGGAATCAATTTTTAAAAATGTGAAGGAAGGTAGTCTAGCCATATCAGATGTCCAATTTTACCACAAAGCAGTAATTATCAAAAACAATTTGGTCTGGCTATGAAATAGAGTGAGGCAGTGGAATAGATTATTTATATAATACATAGAAGTGAATGGCCATACTAATCTAATGTTTGTTACATTCAAAGATCCAAGCTTTGTGGACAAAAACTACTAGGAAAATTAGAAAACAATATGGCAGAAACTAGGTATAGACCAACATCTCATACTATATACCAAGATAAAGTCAAAATTGGTATATGATTTACACATAAAGATAATATCATAAGTAAATTAAGAAAACATGGAATAGTTTACTTGCCAAATCTATGGATAAGAGAAGAATTTAGTACCAAACAAGGTGTAGAGATCATTACTAGATGGAAAATGGATCATTTTGGTTATATAAAATTTAAAAGTTTTTGCACACAAAACTAATGCAACCAAAATTAAAGGGAAAACAGAAAACTAGGGATTTTTTTTAACGTCTCTCATAAAGGCCTCAGTTGATAAATTTTCAAAGGGTATGAACAGGCAGATTTCACATGAAGAAAGCTATCTATTGTTACAAAAAATGATTTAAATCACTATTGAATAGAGAAATACAAATTAAATACAATTCTAATTCATGACCATATATCTATTAGATTGGCTAATATGATGAAAAAGGAAAATGATGAACGTTTGAGAGAATGTGGGAAAAATGGGACACTAATGCATTAATGGGGAAATTTGTAAACTGTGCCAACCATTCTGTTGAACAATTTGAAACTAAGCCCAAAGGGCAATCAAACTATGCATACCTTTTGATCCAGCAATATCACTGATAAATCTGCACCTCAAAGAGACAAAAACAAAAAAGGGAAAAAGGACCTATTTGTATAAACATATTTAAAGCAGCATTTTTTTGGTACCTAAGAATTGGAAATCGAAGGAATACTCATAATTAGAAAATGGATGAATAAGTTGTGCTATATAATTGGTTTCTCTCTCTCTTTTTTATTAAAGCTTTTTATTTAAAAATATATATACAAGGGTAAATTTTCAACACTGACCCTTGCAAAACTTTCTGTTCCAAAAAAACAGGTATTGGCATGTAGTCCTTATTTTATTATTAACATGTATTGGCAGGTAGTCCAATACATGTTAACTATGTTAAAATATATGATAAATCCAATATATGTATACAAATTTATACAGTTATCTTGCTGCACAAGAAAAATTGGATCTAGGAAAAAAAACCTGAGAAGGAAAACAAAATGCAAGCAAACATCAACAGAAAGTGTGAAAATGCTATATTGTGGTCCAGACTCAAATCCCACAGGGCTCTCCCTGGGTGTATATGGCTTTCTTCATCACTGAACAATTAGAACTGGTTTGAATCATCTCATTGTTGAAGAGAGCCATGTCCATCAGAACTGATCATCATATAGTCTTGCTGCCATGTATAATGATCTCCTGATTCTGCTCATTTCACTTTGTATTAGTCTCTCCAGGTCTCTCTGAAATCATCCTGCTGGTCGTTTCTTACAGAACAATAATAATTCATGACATTCACATACCATAATTTATTCAGAAATTCTCCAATTGATGGGCACATATTCATTTTCCAGTTTCTAGCCACTACAGAAAAGGCTGCCACAAACATTTTTTGTGCTATATGATTGTAATGGAATGATACTGTGCTATAAAAAAATGACAAATAGGATGATTTTAGAAAAACCTGGAAAGACTTACATGAACTGAAACTAAGTGAAGTGAGCAAAACCAGAAAAACATTGTACAGAGTAACAGCAATATTGTATGATGAAGAACTGTGAATGACTTGGTTATTCTCAGCAATGCAATGACCCAAGACAATAGTACTCATGATGAAAAATCCTATCCACCTCCAGAGGAAGAAACGATGTTTTCTGAACATAGACTGAAGCATACTGTTTTTCCTTCCCTCTCTCCCTCCTTCCTTTCCTTCTTCTCTCCCTTCTTCTTTCCTTCTTTCTTGCCATCCCTCCCTCTTTGCTTCCCTTCCTCCTTCCTTCCTTCTTTCCTTTTCTTTGATTGTCTTCTTGCACAAAATGACTAATATGGAAAAGTTTTACATGATTGCACATGTATAACCTATGTCAACTTACTGTCTGGGGGTGGTAGGAAGAGAGGTAGGAAGGAATAGAATTTGGCACTCAAAACAACAAATGTTAAAAATTTTCTTTGCATGTAATTAGGGGAAAATAAAAATATTGTTTTTTAAAAAGAGTAAAAAATAAGTTATTGACAAAACCACAGATCATTTAAGCATTCATAGTATGCTAATTTTAGTTAGAAGCAGGAAATAAACTTTTTTTTAAAAAGTCTCTTTATTCTTTTCTGACTTCAATGTCTAAACTTTACAATTGTAATTAAAGCATTTTATTGAATAACTAGAAATTTTGAACAATGTTTTAAAATGTAATAATAGCTTCCATTTACATAATGCTTTATGACAAAGATGCATTAACTTAAAATTTGTTTTATAACTATTTCAATATAATTGATTTCCTTTATAATGCTTTGTATTTTGTTTTATGCATTTAAAAATATTGTTTTGAGAAAGGATCTACAGGCTTCACTAGACTGCTAAAGATGTCTATGATACACAAAAAAGGCTAAGAACCTCTGCTTTATGACATAGCAACTATATTATCTTTACAATTATTTTGTGAGGTAAATGTTATTAATATTCCTATTTTAAAAATGAAAGGTTATGTGGTTTGTCCAGGGTCATATAACTAGTAAATGACTAAGGTAGAATTCTGAGATTCCTTGGCTCCAGAGCCAGCACTAGCCATTTTGTGGTGTTAATTGTGACTTATAATGCCCTGGGTATTTGAGTGTTATTGAAGGAGACTTGGAAAAGTGGAGACTTTGCATTTACGAGTATGTAAAGCAACTTAAATAAGTAGGAAGAATCCTAATTATACCTGTGAACTTTTAGTAGTAAAAAGGAATGAAAAATGTGAGAGATATTGAGCATCTACTCAGTGTAAGATAATTTAAAATTTAGTTCATATTTAATTTTATTTAATATATTTAATATTTAATTCATAGTGATAAATTGAGCTTTTTAGTATCTATTTAAAAAAAAAAGCAAACTAATACTTCAAGAATGTCCCTATAAACCCAGAGAGCACCTACCATTCATCTATCTGATGGTAATGAGTCATTACTTGGCATAATTTTAAAGACATTTTCCACAAAATCATGGCTTACTGGACCAAAAGATTTTCATTCACAGAGGAGATTGTAAGCAGAATACATCTGGAAATGAAAGAATGCATCTGGATCTCATTCTAATTGTCCAGGTCGAGGGAAGAGTGGCGTCAGTCTATGCATTGGGAGCTCCTTCCTACATACCACTGAAGCCTTGATGTGATCCAGAGCAGACAGAGATGTAAGGCATGACTTCGTGATGGAGTCATGGGAATTAACACACTATCTTCTAACATCGACTATGTAGTAGCCCTTCCCCTAACAATCGTCATGACCCCCAGCTTCAAAAAACAATCTTCACATATTTATTTATTCAAATAAAATCAAATGTATTACAATTTTTATTAGAACATATAAATCTTGAAATATGTTGGACTATGTAAATAATAAGGAAGAAATTGATAAGATCCTTAATAATTTTTGAATTGATAATGTGTAATTATAATCAAAATGATGTTCATGTGAAAGGTGGGCTTATTTTTCAGTCTAAAGTTTGTCAAAATATAGTATATTAATGATTTTGCTATTTGAAGTTCTTTTGCTACCACTACTTGAGATAAACATATTTTATCTTTATACCAATTATAGAAGAAAACTTTATTTAATCCAACAAAGAAGCATGGAATGGTGGTAAATTTTTATCATTCTGCTAAGCCAGATTCATCTTTATTCACAGTCAAAACATAAAAAGATGAGTCACTTAGACAAAGAAAAGCTTGGGATAAAGGCCAAAATCCCCTTCTCCCTTTTAAATATCAACAAACCTGCCATTTACCCAGATGTTTACTTGACCCCCTTCCCTCCTCTTCCACTTCTAGCAAAAATCTGCATAGCAAGTTCACCGTCCCTCTCTCCCTCAACATTTGATTTTGTTTGATATTGATAAGAACTCTGTATTATTATTATAAAAGTTCACCAGACTTTACCAGTTTGGGTACCCCAACCCTCCCAGAATGTCCTTTTCTTTTTATTTTTCCTCAACAAAGCAAGCTTGTTTTTCTCTCTCCATAGTGATGCAAAGCCACCTCTTGTAATGCTCTGCCTCTTGACTTGTTCTTTCCTTTGGAAGCATCAGCCATTAACTAGGGCTGGTACCAACAATGCTTTGTAGCTGCCCTTATTTTCCAAGTCATGGCTTAGGGAATATTAGAGTGCAACAGCTACTTATATTTGGATGATGGGTTCTCTCCTTCTTCTACTCAACACTATTGGCTGTGGGATATAAAACAAAATGTATCATGTTTGTCCATGGAAATTGGATTCCTTATTTATTTATAATTTGCAATACATAGATCTTTAAAAGAAAATGAGAGGGGAAGCTAGGTGGTACAGTGGGTAGAGCACCAGCCCTGAAGTCAGCAGGACCTGAGTTCAAATCTCCTAGTGTGTGACCCTGGGCAAGTCACTTAACTCCAATTGCCTCAGCAAAAAAAAAAAAAAAAAAATAAACAAATAAAATATTAGGACAGATAATTTTTTAACGTTGAGAAATATATTAAAATTATTTTGTAAATCTATGATCCATAATTATTTTTCCATAAATGTATTATTTCAGGATAAGAATATGAGTGAGGGAGAGAGGGAAGAAGGAAGGAAGGAGAGAAGAAAGAAAGGGAGGAAGGAAGGAAGAGAAGGAAACAAGTATTTAAATGTCAACTATGTGTGAGGAAGGAACGAAAAATAGTATATTTTGATCTGTATTCAGATGTCATCAGTTCTTCCTCTGAGGCATGCTTCATTATGAGTCTATTGAGATTGTCTTGGATCATTTTATTGCTAAGAATATCTAAGTCATTCATAGTTGTTTGTTGTACAATATTGCTATCACTGTCTATATTCTCCTTGTTTTTCTCCCTCTTTCTGCCTCAGTTTTCTCATCTATGAATATGTGAATGTTCTCCTGATTCTTCTCACTTCACTCTGAAGCTGTTCTTATTAGTCATTCCATTTTTTTTTAAATCATTCTGCTTGTCACTTCTTCTTGCTTCCTTCCCTTTCTCCTTTTTTCCTTTCTTCCTTTTGAGGGGGAGAAGTTGCACTGGTTATTTTCTTTGAAATAAATATTTCTAGAAATTCTTAGTAAGGAAAAGCCCTCTTAATTCCAAGTACCAATTACTCTGCAATTGACAGCCTTAAAGTTACCTGGGCCACTGAGAGGGTAAATAATTTACTTAAGATTATATAGCCAATATATATTTTGAGTGGGACTTGAACTTAGATTTCCTGAATCCAAACTTACTTTATCTAATACTTCGTGCTGCTTATTAATTACAAAATATGATTAGTTTTAAATTTAACAATTTAAAATGTTAAATGATAACTATATATATACATCTATATGTTTAAATTTCTGGGTGGTTTTGTTTTGGAGCTCCTTATTTTATAGTGTACTTACCAAAGTACACATACGATGGCACTTTTAACTTGTTTGAAAAGTTTTTTTTTTTTAAACTTTGGACAGAGTAATGACATAGTTCTCTTGTATCATGAGCCTGGTGAGGTAATGGTGGCTGGTGATGGGGATGGTTCTCCAGTGGCTTACTCAGATTTGGTCTCTTTTATCTTTACTGTATTAAATAACCTCTGGGCTTCATTCACTCTTGGAAACTACTTGCAGTCTTAAATCTTGGTTTTGTGGACTTTGATTGCATTAATAAAAAGGGTTTGTATTTTTGTAGGAATAGATAGAGACCATAACTGATTTTTTTCAGCAAAGGAAATTCCATGAGAAACTCAATGCAGGTCTGGACCTAGAGGCAGGAAGACCTGATCGTAACTGTGTGACCTTAGGCAAATCACCACCTCTTTCTGCCTCAATTTGCTCATCTAGGAAATGGGAATAATAAGGGCACCTACTTGTAAAAGTTGTTGTGAGGAGTAAAAGAAATAATAATTGCAAAGTGCTTTGCAAACCTTGAAGCTCTATATGAATGTTAACTATTATTGTTATTATTACTATTAGTTTTAGTGTCAGCAGAAGAGACAAACATGCAGGCAGGTCCTATGAGTTAGCAAGCCAAATTAAAATGCAATTGGGAAATAATTAACAAAGTAAATAAAAATATAATAAAACATAGATAACATTACATTTTAAAATTAAGTCAATATGCTATGCCCAGGAATCCTCAATTTAGTGGATCCTGTTGTTATTTTAGTTTGACATCCTTGATCTAGAGGAGTAAAGTATCTTGTAAGGATCAGTCAGTAAATATCAGTGACAGAATTCCAACCTGGTCTTCTTGTCTATAAGGCTTGCTCTGTATCCTTTTTTTTTTTTTTTAACCAGAGATACTTTTTTACCTTAGGGTTTATGGATAGATTTCAGTAGGTCTTTGAATTTGGAAAGTGGGACATTTCAACTTTATTTTTACTATAATGTTTTTAGATAAAAAGAGGAAATGCTAAGCTTACATAGTCTTCACCAGTCTGCCAAAGGGAATCATTAACAAAACAAAGCTTAAACTGCCTCTTTTATGGAAGTTATTTTTTTAAAAATAGATATTATTTCACTAAAATATTTTAAAATGATTATATTTTTAAAAAATTATCATTTTCACTGTTTGTACTGGCTCCATCACTTTTGCTCCCTCTATCCTTCACCTCAGTTTTGAAAACAGTTTCAGTGGAAGACCTGGAGCCATTAATATGGCCTCATGGTTGGCATCTTACCCACCAGGCAGGTATCTGCACCTTTTTATTCCCCAAACCTGATGAACATTGGAAGGTTTTATGAAAGCAGGTTTGAAAGGAGGCCATTGTCTAGGATCCAGGTACCCAGCTAACAGATTAAATTGCAATAGTGACATGTTCTGCTGGTTTGTTCCTTCAGGCTGCAGAAATTTAGTCTAAATTCAGTTATTTCCAGCAAACCCTGAAGCTCCTAGGTAGGAATGACCTAAGCTGCAATATAGAGCGTGCAAATATACACTCAGCCCCAAATCTTGACCTCTCTGAGATGAGGTCATTTGCTCTTTTAGATAAAGAACTCTTTATGAAATGGTCCCTTCAGGCAGCTAGGTGGTTGAGTATATAGAGAACTGGATCTGTATTCAGGAAGATCTGAATTCAAATCAGCTTCAGATACCTACTGGGCAAGTCACTTTACCCTTTCTGCCTCAGTTTCCTCATCTGTAAAATGAACAAGAGAAGGAAATGGCAAACCACTCCACTATCTTTGCCAAGAAAACCTCAAACGGGGTCAGGAAGAATTGGAGAACATGAAACAACTGAACATTAACAACAAGGTCACAGGATAGTACAATAGAAAAAGTACTACATTTGGAATCACTGGGTTCAAATCCTTGTCCTTCATTTTACTTCTTCTGTGAGTCTGGACAAATCACTTTAATATTTCTATAGTTCAGTTTCCTAATTCAAAAAATGAAGGGTTTGAATTAGGTGACATAGCAGATAAAACACTGGACTTGGAGTTAGGAAGGCCTGAGTTCAAATCTAGCCTCAGACATTTACTAAATCACCCCCCCAGAAAAGTCAGCTTAAAAAAAAACCACACACACAACCATCCTCTATTTACTTCAGTTTCCTCATCTGTAAAATATGAATACAAATTAGATAATATTTGTAATGCACTTAGCACTATGCTAACTGGGTCCAGTACAAATTTATTTTTTACAACCTCAATTGGGCCCTCACTGCCACTAGGCAATTCTTCTGTCTCTCCCTTATCTACTTACTATCCCACTCTCCATAGTGGCCCTTTCAAACATTTTCATCCCTCCCCTAGCCTCCCATCCTCTCAGTTGAGAACCAAGGCTCATGTTTTACAGAAAAAAATTAGGCCATTCACCTTGACTTCCCTCTTCCTTATCTCATGTCATTCAATGCTTTCTGACACTATTTGCTCCTTTGCCCCTGTCTCAAAGAAAGAGCATCAACTGGTTGACCACATATCCGGGATGTCATAGAGGGGTTCATAATATAACTTAGAGTTGGACTAAATTGCCTCTGAAGTCCTGTCTAGCCTTAAGATTCTAAGTAATGGGTATTTGGGAATAAAATATTTGAAGTAAAGGAAGACTGATATCACTTTGTTATCATTATTATTATTGTGCTTTTTAATGAGTCATTTGTCCTCTCTGGGTCTCAGTTTCCTCATTTGTAAAATGAGAGATTTGGAACTAGATTATTTATGTGGTCTTTCCCATCTCTTACATTATTTGATCCTGGTCAATATTAGATAATATGCCACCAAAATTACCTAGATAATTAATGGCAAAGAGGTAGTAATGTTGTCTATGCTTGAATTGCACAAACAATTGGGAGGATGGAACTTGGGGCCTACATTACATTGATTTATGACCTTGGCCAAGACATTTAACTAGAACATCATTTTCCTCCCTCATAAAATGAAAGAATTAGACAAGATGTCTTCTGAGGTCTCTTTAAGTCCAAGATGCCATTATAATGGCACCTTGGCATATGTCCATATTGTCTAACAGGGAGGCACTGTACTGCTCAAGGTTTCTTTGCTGGGTTTAGGGTGTTTCTGTTTTGTCTTTCTCAGTTTCAAGTATCGGCAGCAATACCCACCAGACCCAGGAATTTGAGCCATAATGATTTTGAATCCAGGATTCCAAGTATGATATTATAATCTGGCAGCCAAACTAGGTGCCTCCATGGTAGGTGAGCTGGACATTATTCTGTGATCTTATAATGGCTGTTGATGTTGCCTGAGTTCTAATCTGGCCCCAAACATATATTAACTGTGTGTCCTTGGACCCATCATTTAACCCTGTTTGCCTTAGTTTTCTCATCTATAAAATGAGCTGAAGAAGGGAATAGCAGACCACTCCAGGATCTCTGCCAACCCAAATGGAATCACTGAATTGAAACAAGTGTGTGAAAAATTGTTTCACATCACTAATGATAAGTATGAATCAAGATGACCCTGAGGTTTCACCTCACATCCAGAAAATACACAAAAGATGACAACAGATAGGAATAATCAATACTAGAAAGGTTTTGAAAAGATAGGAATACTCATACACTATTAGTGGAGCTGTAAAGTGGACCAACCTTTCTGGATAACAATTTGGAACTGGGCTAAAAAAGTGTCTAAAATATTTATATCTTTTGAGCCAGAGACCCACTCCCCAAGGAGGTAAAAAAAAATGGAAGGAAAAGCCCCATATGCAATTTAATATTTATAGTAGCACTTTTATAGTAACAGAATTGTAACTAAAGTAGGTCTCCATCTCTCAGGATCTTGCCAAACAGATTTGGGTACATGAATGTAAATGGAATATTATTGGACTGTAGGAAATGATGAATATGAACACATTGGAAGATTTATATGGATTATATTTTTATATATAGATTTATATAACAAAGTGAAGTAGAATCAGGAAAATGATATGCCTGTGGTACTCTCCAGAGCCAATAGTTAAATAATTCAGTGTGCGCATTTATATTGGCAAAACAAATAACTGCCTTATTTCTTGTTCTATTGGCCATCTAGACAAAGAAAGTGATTGGGAACACCTTTATAATGCAGTTTAAAGTTAGAAAGGTATCATGTGTACATATTTTTAGTCAAAGAGTCAGTTGTTAAATATTTACCAGCCTTCCACTGAATGAATTCAATGACTAACAATGAAAATGGAAAGAACAGAAAACATAACAAAACTGAACACCAGATAGTGGAAATGACCAAACTTCACCCTAAAGAAGAATTAGAAAATTAATTTCCCTTTCTCCTTTGTAGAGGTGGGGAAACGATAGATATGGAACATTGCATAAACCATCAGATAGGAACAATAAATTCTTAATTTACAGATGAAGAAACTGAGGCTGAAAGGGGTTAATAATTTGTTCATGGTCCCCAAATTAGGGAAGTGAGGTGAGTTTTGAACTCAAATCTTCCTGACTCTAAATCCAACACAATATCTATTAAGCTACCTGATTCTATTTGTGGTAATCATTGATTGAGTGTTTTGTAGAGGGAATACTTTTTCAGGTAGAGTTTAGATTGTTCATCCTTTATTTTGGAAGAGGACCAATGATATCACAAGATGATGGCTTGATTTGCATGTGAATTGGATTTAAGAGAAGCAGAATGGCACAAAGTCCTCAACCTTACTCTCTTTTCCAGAGTCATCAAAATCCAACAACAGGACAAAATTCAGGATGACTGGTGTTTTCAGGAATGCAGTTGTTGACTCTGGTTGTAAGCACTCCACAGCACCTAGTTTAGCTACTTTCATGGTCCTTGGAACAAATAATTCTCATATGCTTATTCCGCCAAAGAAAGTTTTCATATGCTTGGGATAAAACATGCCCATAAGAGGTTGGACTAGATAGCTCCCAAAGTTCCATAAAACTGAAATTCTGTGATTCTGTGAGGTCATATATAATACCTTCTCTTGATACAGGTGTCTCTTCAGACTGGAACAGCTTTACTATCTCAAAGGTATATAGAGAATTGGTTGGGTGATATTAGAGAAAAAAGTGCATAACCCTATTTGCCTCAGTTTCTTCCTATGTAAAATGAGCTGGAGAAAGAAATGGCAAATCATCCTAGTATCTTTGCCAAGAAAACCTCCAAATGGAACCACAAAGAGTTGGACAAAACTTAAATAACTCAACAAGAACAAAACCTAGAGTGATTCCGAAATGAAAAAAAAAATTAGGAAGAAGAAAAGAATCTGCTAATGTGTAATGCGGGCTCAGGTTTTTTTTCGGGGGAAGGAATATGTTTTCATTTGTATAATTTCTAGGATACAATGCTGTCAGTACCCCAGAAGTGCTAAGTGTCATTACTTTAGTATGACTAAATATATAAACATAATAAAGAATTTAAGGAAAGAACAAGAAAGCTGAGTTAGTAGGACAACTTTCTAATCATGGATTAAAGGATTTCAATGGATATCTCCAAAGTCTTTTCCAACTTTTAAAATCCAATGGCTCTGGGATTAGAAACAAACCTTCCTTCTTCATAGCACAAGAGTATTTGAAAATCATGCAGTTGATTTTGGCAGTATAAGCAGCTAAATGAACCTAGATCTTTAAGCTCTTCATGTGGAATTTTGAGACCTGAAAGATTCGGTTTATTTTTTATACTTATCTAGTTAGGCCATTAATTGTTAAAGTCTTTTCTTCCCTTTGGGCTTTGTAGATTAAAAAAAAATCATGTAGTGTGTAGGACATGCAGAAGGGCAAACACCAGTAATTCAAAATAAAAACCTTGTTCTCTAGTGGATTAGAGATCCATATTCTTCCTAGTTGCCAGTTTCCATTAAAAAAAAAAAAAAAAGGTTTCTTTCCTTAAATTCTGCTGATTAGCATGAAGAACAATACATGTTTACTTTAATGATCCTTGCAGAGATAGAAACAATTCTCTGAGGAGCTCTTGCTTCCTCCTTTTGACTGGTATCCACAGTATTAAATTCAGTTTAAATCATTATTCCTTCCTTCTCTTTTCCTCAGATTGTCAGGATTTTGTGGTGTGAGGCTACCATTTGTCTGTGAGAACGTTCTGGCCAATACCAGTGTCTGTCAAGTGAATTGTTCTGACAATAGACTGCCCTTTGGGAGGGGGTATAGAAGTGGGAGGCGGTCATTTCCTTTTCAGCTCTCTGGATCTGAAGAGTAAAAAAAGAACATCAAGACATGAGTTTGCTTTAAAAAAAATCAGAAAGAGAAAACAAACAAACAAAAAAAGAGGTGTTGCTCTTCCTGGGAACTCAGTTATTAAAGAGACCACAAAGAAAACTACATTGGATGAACATACAGCTTTTCTCAGTGATTATATTTATAATGTTCAAAAACCTCTAGAAGGTTTTATTTCCTTTTTCCCCCTTTTTTCCTTTGCCTTCTCTTCCCTTCTCTCCTTTGCCTTCTCTTCCCTTCTCTTGCCTTACCTTGCCTTCTTTTTCCTTTTTTTTTTTTTTTTTTTTTTTTAAATCTACTTTTGACCATGCTAGTCTCTCTGGCTAGAATGTCTCCTGTTCAAAACTATTACCAGTTTTCTTGACTTTTCTCTTACCACTGGACCTCAATGGATCTAGAGGAGAAAGTGAAGCTGATGACTTTCTACAACTTTGCCTCACTTAAATCTGATTCACCTGCAAATTAGGATATCACTTTTTTGAAGTCTTTGTTATTCTTTAAAAACAAAGGATCAATAACGACAACAATAACAATAGCAACAACAACAACCCAAATTTTCATCTATCTTTCTCCATTCATAGGAACTTAAATTTGGAACTAGAACAAACCTTAGAGGTAATTTTATTGTAGTTATTATATACCAAGAACTGAGCACAGTGCCTAGCACACAATAGGTGTATAGTGAGTAAAAGCTGGATTATCTCTGAGGGAGACTAGCTGGATGCTGGGGCTATGCCAGAAGCATCAGGATGTTTTGTCTCTCTAATGCTATTGGCTTAAGCCTTTATTCTTCTGTGTTCCTCCTCAGAAAAAAATGATTAGTGTCTGAGTTCCATTTAAAGTTAATTAGCTTTTAAAAGGGATGCTTAAGTTTGTGGCAGCCCTTTTTGTAATGGCAAGAAACTGGAAACTGAAAGGATGCCCATCAGTTGGAGAGTGGCTGAACAAATTATGGCATATGAATGTTATGGAATATTATTGTTCTGTGAGAAACGACCAGCAGGACGATTTCAGAGAGGCCTGGAGAGACTTGCATGGACTGATGCTGAGTGAAATGAGCAGAACTAGGAGGTCATTATACACGGCAATGACAATACTATATGATGATCAATTCTGATGGACATGGTTCTCTTCAATAATGAGATGATTCAGACCAGTTCCAATGATCTTGTGATGAAGAGAACAATCTACACCCTGGGAGAGGACTGTGGGAATTGAACGTGGTTCACAACATAGCATTTTCATTCTTGTTGTTGTTGTTTGCTTGCCTTTTATTTTCTTTCTCAATTTTTTCCAGTCTGATTTGATATTTCTTGTGCAGCAAGATAATTGTATAAATATGTATGTATATACTGGATTTAACATATATTTCTCTCATGTTTAACATATATTGGACTACTTGCCATCTAGGGGACAGGGTAGGGAAAAGAAGGGAAACTTGGAACACAAAGTTTTGCAAGGGTTAATGTTGAAGAATTATTCATGCAGATGTTTTGAAAAATAAAAAGCTTTAATAAAAAGGGGGCATATTTATTTCAAAGATATAGCAAAAACCGAAGTACATTCTTTTATGTTCCCCTCTCCCTCCCACTAATTCCTGGAATATCCTTGACTTTTTGTTCTTCCAGGTGAATTTTGAAAAAATTCAATTTTTTTAGCTTTTTAAAAAGAAATTATTTTTTTTCTAGCTCTATCAGATAATTTTTTTGGTAGTTTGATTGGTATGACAATGAATAAGTAAATTAGACACTTAGCATTATCATTTTTATTATATTGGCTCAGCCTACCCAAGAGCATGAAGTACAAACAGTTCTTCCCAATGCCTTCGAGGCATACTTTTTATTCTATTTATATCACGGAGAAAGTGGGCTCAGATTTAACTTATTTTTGATATTACATTTATTCCATAAAATTCATATTCAAATTGGCATTGCTGCTAGATAAGCCTTTGTTTTAATTATTCTGATGATATCATAGGTTCAGATAAAAAGAAAATTATTATTGTTAGATCCTGCTTTGATAGCCACAAACTCCTTATTCCCTTCCCAAGCTTCAGGCTAGAACATTTAGCTTAATATTTCATGATGGACTCAACTTTTGGACCTTTTGTAACTCATAAGACTACAGCCTCTGATCTCCTTCCCTAAAAGGAAAAAACTCTGAGGCAAAGAATCAAGGTCCATATTCACAGGCTACATGTTTCTCTAGGATGGGGAATGCCCAAGATCTAAACCCTATTACAACATTGCTTATCCTGTCTATAGCTTGCTTTGTGTAGATTTGTTTGCATATTGTCTCCTCCATTAGATTGTAAGTTTCTTGAGGACAGGGAATGTTTTTTGCCTCCTTCTGTATTCTCAGCACTTAGCACAGTGCCCAACACATAGAAGACACTTAATAAATGTTGACTGATTAATTGGCTGATTCTTTTTTTCTCACTGGAATATCATGAGGCAGCAAAATATCACCTAAAGAAAAATAGAATGCCCTTCCAGTGTGGGTTCCATAGTCGACAACAGAGTAAGCAGGTCAGAACCAGTCACAGTTTGGAGCACCTTTATTACATGTCATCATGACTTTACCAGCATTAGGCTCTACACCTCTCTCACACAGGGAATTGCTCATACCTGCTCATAAGGGCTGGACTCACTGGCCAAGTACCCTATTACAAATAATACATTTTTGTCACTTGACTTATTCTACTACTCTCATTTTATTCATGAAGAAACTAAAGTACAGAGAGGCTAAGAGATTTCCCTAAAATTACACAAATGATAAGTAATAGTGCCAGGATTTGTATCTTTATCTTCTCATGTTAGAGCTAATAGAAGGGCAGTGAGGTGACACAAGTGGATAGAGTACCAACCTTGGAGTCAGGAGGATCTGAGTTCAAATCTAGCCTCAGACACTTAGTAGCTGTATTACTTTGGGTAATTAACTTAACCCAAATTATCTAAAAAAGAAAAAAAAACAGAACTAATATTTTATCTTCTAGATCATAGTGTCTCTCTTTTTTTTAGTCCCAAACTAAACTCAATTGCTACTCCTTTCCTTATGACTTAGAAGTCTCCCCTGGCCACTCCAATTAAAATCAACTTTTCCCTCCTCTGCAATCCAAAGACAATTTGTTCTTGTCTCTATTATGGCACTTATTCTGTTTGGCTTGGTATTGCAGTCTTTGTATATAGATCTGCTTCATAGTATGATTTTTTGCATGTATGGCAGAACCAAACTTAGACTCAGAAGATTTGGATTCCTATCTTTGCTTAGCCCTCATTTGCTGTGTGCTTCAGGGGATGCTTCTCCATCTTTCTGTACCTTGGTTTCCTTATGTAGTGAGCGATAGGGCTAGACTAAATAATTGCATTTGTCAAGGTTTCTTCCAGTTCTAAATTCTATAAGCCCTATTTCCATGACTAGATTGTCACATATGAGATTGGGTTGTGTTTTATTCATTTTTGTGATAGTCACAGGAAGTAGGATCATGTCTTTCTCATGGCAGGGATTTGATATGTTTTTGATGAATGGATAGATGAATGAATGAATGAATGAATACTTTAATACTGCTCCAGATGGCCTAGCTATCCATCCCCACCAGAAACACTAAACAGCAGTTTATACCAAACCATTCACTAACAGAGAATTAAAATGAGCATATTGGCAAGGATATCGCTCTACTGATTTTTACTTTCTTGTCCCGAATGGCCAGCTGGCCCAGATTCTGTCCTAGATCCTCTCTCTTGAATTTGGTCTCCTAGATCTTTCTAGAAACAATCTGCTTTGAGACATGAATCAGGGATCAATGGGAAAAGATCTTAGAGACTATCTAGTTCAATCTTATAATTATACAGATAAAGAAACTGAGACCTAAAGGAATGGGAATGACTCAAGATCAAATAGATACTCTTGCTCTTTCAGAAAAATATAGAATAAGACAGAGATCATGATAGAGAGATATGGTTTACAATGGAACTGAGAGGTATCTCTCCCATTTAGGATTTCCTTTCCTTTTAAGTTTTAGGCTTGTAATTTAAACATAATTTTCTTCTAATTTTTAGCATAATGTCGTTCATTTTTCAATTTAATTCCACAAGCTTACTATGTGCAAGGCACTGTACTAAGTTATAGGTATCCATAAAGATGTAAAGGAAATAGGACCTACTCTCAAGAACCCTTACATTTTACTCCAATTTCAAGTCTGTGCACATCATTTTCCAGCAATCCTACTACAAGTCAGCTGGCTTATTAAGTATTGCACTAAGCTCTAATATGCCGAAAATAGCCTCAGCTTTACAGAGAGTTATCAGCTGTATGTATGGTTTCATAAATGCCACTTTTACCAGTAGTGCTTACTTCAGCTAGAGACTATAGAAATAGGAATTGGATTTGAAATAAGAAGACCTGATTTTGAATCTATTGGCTGCCACTTAATGGTTGTGACATTGGGCAAACCACTCAGCCTTTTTATGTCTCTCTTTTCAGAGTTATAGACAGAGAAAACATTACCTGTCTCACAATGTTATTTTAAGGAATAAGTGAGATAATATATAGGAAGCACTTTATAAACTACAAGGTTATAGCTGATTAGGGTTTGTAATTTAATCAATGTAGAGAACTCAGGTTGTGGCAAAATCATCTCATATAGTATAGTATAAGAGAGTTACTTATAAGTATTAAGAGGTGGTTGTGGCATAATCTTTAGTCACATTGGATTCTTCAGCACCCCATTTGAGGTTTTCTTGGCAAAGATGCTAAAGTGTTTTGCCATTTCCTTATCCAGTTTATTTTACAGATGAAGAAACTGAGTCAAATGTTATGTGACTTGCTCAAAGTCACTTAACTAGTAAGTATTGAAGATTGGATTTGAATTCCAGGTTCAGCACTTTATCCACTGAACCACCTAACTTCTAATTATTGCTTTTATGTAGCACTTTAAAGTTTGTAAAGAACCTTACAAATATTATCTCATTTTATTGTCATAATGATCCTGGAATGTAGCTGCTATTACTGGCCCCATTTTTCATATGAAGAAACTGAGGCAGATAGTGCTTGAATATTCCAAGTACTCAGAGTTACACCTCTAATAATTGTCTGAGGTCGAATTTGAACTCATCTTTGTGCTTCAAGATCAAAGGCTCTCTACACTGTGTCACTCAGTTGCTTCTTTAAGTGGCATATACAGGATTTACCCATTTTCTTCATAGATATCTTGTATCAGAGTCAGAGCTTAAACCCTAGGCTTTATTCATTCCAAGGATTTATCTCTTGCATTGTTGTCTTTTAAAACACTAGACCAAAAAACAGTATTATTGTGGAAAGACAGCATTAGAAGCAAGAAGTTCTGGATCTGAGTTTCACCTTGATCATGCAGCAACTATCTTACCCAGGATAGGTCACTTAACTTCTCTGTGCCTACAGACCAGATTCTAACAATGTAAATTCCCAAAGAGCTGCAAATCTAAATTGGAATAAAGGTTTTCTTTTCAGAAATTTCATTTTCTGATAAAGTCACAAGGAAAGTTATTATTGTTAGCTCCTTCATGTACTTGGCTAAAAATCTGCTGTTGGTTTTTTTAAAAAAAATTTTGAAATTTTTTTATAAATCTAATAAGCTGGAAGGCAACTCTTTAGGAAGGTCTGATTTGGAGCTAACATCATTATGTAATATTCTACTTAATAATATTCCATCTTTCCTTTCATACTCATACTAAAGTATGATAAAGAAGGTCAGGACTTTTTTTGTGCCATAGATCCCTTTAACAATCTAGTGAATCCTACCTATCTCTTCTCAGAATAATGCAATTAAATGCATAAAATAAAATATATAGGATTATAAAGAAAACCAATTACATTGAAATAATGTTATCAAAAATATATGCACATATATACATATTTGTTATTTAGGGAAGATTTGGACATTTGTTATCCTTCCAAAAAGCTTACTCAACTATTCAATTCCAGGCTGGGACAACTGCTTCATTGAAGCCTGCTGTCTTGCTATCCAGGATCTGGATCCTGGAGAACTAGTTAACCATGTTCACAATGTCAGCATCACTGCCTTCTGTCAACAGAAGTCCTTTCTGAGACTTCATAGAACTTTAGAGTTGGAGAAGACCCTAGAGGTCACTCCATTCATCCTTGCGCTATACGTAGGAATGACCTTTATAGCATCAGTTAATCAACAAACATTTATTGAGTACCTACCATTTATTAAGTACCTATTTAACTGCCAAGTTGAATGTGATCCCTGATACCTGGTCATTCAGTCTCTGCTTAAATACTTCCAGTGAGGACCAGTGCAGTATCTCAAAGACATTAAGGTATTCACCCCTAATTATTGAAAGTTGATCCCTATACCGAGTAGAAAGCCACCTCCTTTTAACTTCTATTCATTGGTCCTGGTCAATATTCATTACACACAGCAATCTTTTGTACACTTGAAGATCTCCTAAGTTTTTTCTTCTGCAGGTTAAATATCTGTTCCTTTAACCATTCTAAGAAAATATCTTCCAAACTTTTCAGTCCTGTTTGTTTTTCTCTGCTGACCCTGCAATTTTTCAGTATATCCCTTAAAATGTGGCATGGAGAACTAAGCATAATGACCTCCATGATGGTGGGGAGCCAAGTTGTGAGATGATGGCTGCTGCTTCTTGTTTCATGAGGTAAGGCAGTCTTGGGTGTAACGTGGACTTTGCCCTGAGCAACTTGTGCAAGTGAATGTTCCTAAGAAGGCCTTATCTATCTGCAATTAAATGTACAGATAAGTCAGTGCATGGGTGTGAGCACTTATCCCTATCTAAGAATTCTTCAGGAAAATTTATCTATCTACTTATCTATCTATCTATCTATCTATCTATCTATCTATCTATCTATCTATCTATCTATCTACCTACCTACCTACCTATCTATCCACCCATCTATCTGCCTGTCCATCTATCCATCTATCCATCCATCCATCCATCCATCCATCCATCCATCCATCCATCCATCTATCAATCGATCAACTGATCTATCAATCTATCTGCCTGTCCATCTGCCTATTTATACACATACTCTCTCTCTTTCTACTGTATATATGTATAACTATATATAATATATATTATACATACACATATTATACACACTGTATATGTATGTATATAGTATATGTACAAATATATGTATATATACACACACACATATGTTTATGTGTGTATGTACACATATACACACACACCCCTATGTGCATCAGTTCTTATAAATCTTTATTTTCCTGGAAGTTTCTTTATATTTATCATTCTTTGTTTCTTCCAGGACAATAAGTTGTGCATTCTGTTTATGTGCCACAATTTGTTTATACTATTGTATCTCCTTTGTTTCCAGGTTTAACTGCTTTAAAAAGTTGCCCTCTCCTCTTAAACTTTGTATATCATCACTGTCTATTTTTGTGGTATGCAAATGTGTGCTAACAGTGACCCGGCTTTGTTCTCCAATTCTAATGGTTCTTTCCAAACTTATTTCTCTTAATCACTGATATGTGTGCATGCTGGTTCTCTTTGCCAGTGTGTGTTCTGCTTATTATAGCCACTGTGCCAGCCTCACCAGAGTCCCTCCCACCCTTCTCCCCCCTTGGCCTTTCTCCTATCCATCTACCAAGCCAATTGTTTCTTTGTGTTCCTTATAACTTTCACTGTCCCATGATGTTCCTGGGTCAGTATGACCTTGAATTCTAGGCAAGTCTGTTTGGGTTCCATTACCACTAGTTTCATGCCCTCTCAGCTTCCTACCACCTCTCCCCCTTTTCATTGGCAGTTCCATTGCCAGAGGGGAACTCTCTTTCCCAACAGTCTTTCATAATATTTCTAAATACAAGAGTCTGACAGATACAGAGTACAGGCAGATTAGTTCTTCCCTTGGTCTAGCATTAGAAAAAGTTTGTGACAACTAACTTCTAGGTAATTGGATTTGAAAGTAGAGTTGATTGACAGATATGACTAGGCCTGATGGGAAATGAAACCTGGCAGTCACTAGTATTATGGATTAACTTTTTTTTCTAGGTGCTAGTCAATACTGTCTCAGAGTTAATTAATACAGTGCTCCTATGATGCAGCTAGAAATTACATTAAACTTATTAGTAGTCATGTCACAGTGTTGGCTCGCATAGTTAACTAAAGCTAGGCCTTTTTTCATAAGAACTGCTGTTAAGTCAGCTCTGCCTGATCTTGTATTGTGTAACTAATTTTTTTAAAAAAAAGCACTAAATGGAGGCCTCGACACTGATTCTTGCTTTATCCATCATGTGTATTTGAGCCCATCCTCCACTGCCCACCCCCCCACCCCTAGCCTGGATCATGCAAACTCTGCCATAGGCACATACAAGAGAAGCTTAGAAGGGGTTGCCAAGGATGCAGCTGTTGTTGACCTTGCAGAATTGTGTCCTTCTCATTTGAACCTTTCAGTGTTTCTCTATGCTCAATCAGGCAGCTTATAGGACAATCAGTCCATAAGACTTCTCCCATGAACATGTAAAACACAGAATGCAAAAATAGACAAGAAGGATGAGCCACCCAGGAATAAGAGTCCTCTAAGCTGCATTGATTTGCTATAAAGAGATCTCATCCATCTCTCCCTTGCTGAGCAAAGAGACTCCACAGTGGGATTAGAAGGGGTCAGCCTTACTAAAATCAGCCCTGAAACCTTCTATCTGCATCTAGTCCAAGAGCAGGGCTTATGCAGCCCTTGGGGCTCTTGGCCATAACCACAATTGCCATGCCCACAGCTCAGTTGCCTCTGTTTTCATAGATTGACAAAACTACCAAGATCTCTTACAATCTTGATATTGACATGGAATATATTATTTATTTGTTGAACAAAGAATCACAGTTCTAGAGCTAGGAAAAATCTTAGAGGGCAGTGAATCCATTCTCCTTACTTAAAAGGTGAGGAAACAGGAGTATAGAGAAGTTAAATTTGTCCAAGATCACAGAGATAGTAAGTAGAAGAACCTGGATTCCAATTCAGGCCCTAGATCTTCAAGTTTTTTGCATAAATGTTTTATAAATTTAAGAATGGGAGAGCCAAAATCAAAACATTGTGGTAGGATACTACAAACCTTTCTCTAGGCTAGTTCAATCACTCTATTCCAAATCCATTCCAATCCAACCCCCCCCAAAACATGTATTAAACAGAGTAAATAAATACATTTTAATTTTAAATAAAAAAGAAAAGACATAAATAAAAGAAAGAAGAAAGAAAATCCCTGCCCTCAAAGAGTTTATAATCTAATAGGAGGAAAGAATGCTCAAAAGGAGTCAGGAAAAGGGTGAGGGAAAAAAAAATGGTGATTTCTCCCAGTCAGGGGTGGAGGCATCTTGTTCTGTAGGATTGAAACTAGGCAGAACAGCAGATGCAGAGTGGAGTGGTACTAAGTACAAATCTACTTAACAGCACATCATGCTGCCCACATATCTCAGCTTGTCCAAAAGAATTTCACAACAGGCTGAGTCAAATGCCTTAGAAAAATCAAATTGCTTTATGTCTGTGTCACTTCCTTGATTTAGCAGGTAGTCTTAAAAAAAAGTGGAAGGAGATTAATCTTTTGTGTCTCATTCTTGGGAACTATGCTGGCTCCTTGTAATAATTATTCTTTTTTGTGTTCAGAACTATCTACTTAATATTTTGTTCAAGATTTTTGCCAGAATTTATTATGTAAAAAAAGCAGGGTAGTAATCATGATCTCAGACAGAGTTAAAGCTAAAATAGATTTAATCAAAAGAGAAAAATCGGGAAACTACACTATATATCAGCCATATTAATCAATATTGCTTTAGACTATTTAAAATAGCTAGACAGTATAAGGTTAGAATATTGCAGTGGTATAGGAAATGATGAGCTGGTGAATTTAGAAAAATATGGAAAGACTTGCACTTATGAGGGAAGACGCTATTTACCTTTAGAGAAACAAATGTTTTTTTTTTCTTATTTTGTATTTAAATTTAAAAAATTAAAATAAAGATTTTTGCCAGAAATTTGAAGGTCATTCATCAGTGTGTTTAGTTTCTGGGATCTACTCTTCCTTCTTTCTTTCCTTCCTTCTTTCCTTTCTTCCTTCCTTGCTTCCACCTTTTTTTCCCTCTTCAGTATCTTAGGCAACAGGGACAACTAGATGGCTTAGTCACTAAGCCTTAATGGATAGAGAGCTGGGCCTGGAGTTCAGAAATTGATGTTGCTCAGTCATTTCAGTCATGTGCCATTTCCTTGTCCAGCTCATTTTATAGATAAAGATATTGAGGCAAATAGGAGTTAAGTAATGTGCCTGTCATAGCTAATAGTTATTTGACATTAGATTCTTCTTCAAATCCAGCCTCAGACCCTGGACAAGTCACTGAATTCCTGTTTGCAGAGAGCTAGGTGGTTCAGAAGATGTAAGTTTAAATCCTAATTCAGATACTTATTAGCTATGTGATCCTGGGCAAGTCACTTAACCTTATTTAACTCATTTTCTCATCTATTCCTTCTTCTGAATTTTTGAAATCTGGCTTTCTGAAATTCTAAAGAACATATTCATTTATGCCTAGGGTGTCAAGTGCTCAATAAATATTGAACTGAATCAAGTGGAATGAGAGTGATAGTGACACTTTCTCAAAAAGAAAGCTCATCTCTACCTCACCAGCCTGTTCTTTCTTTCTGACCAGAGACAAGTCTTATGGTATGGAAGAGAGTGCTGGACTAGATGAGAAGGCCAACAGGTGATCCTAGTTTTACCATTTCCTTGCTTTGTAAATTAAGGCAAATCAATCAGTCACTCAGTCATCTCGGTATCCTTAGCCATAAAATGAGGATAATAGTGTTTCACTAAGCACTTTGTCAGTCTTAAAGTAGCCAAACAAATGTGAGCCAATATTACTATTATTTCCTCTGTGGCCATGGAAAACTCAGGTTGCTCTTTTGTGTGACTGGACTAGATTATCTCTAAAGCCTCTTCCAATTGTAAATCTTAGGTATATAGTAATTGTTTCTGCTTATTTCTTCCTCTATTTTCTGAAATATATCACATAAAGAAATAAACCCTGCCTTTAATTTATGGAGACTTCTAGCACAAGTCTATATAATTGAAATCCTACATCTTAAATGTTTTGGTATTACTTTTCCATATTTTCATAATATGTTGTAGCAAACATTTCATAATCTCAAGATGTTCTTTGCCACAAAAGTCCATCTTTTAAAATACATTTTTATCAGTGACTTTTGTTTTTGTTTATTACATTCCTTTCTGAATTTACCTCTCCCTCTTCCCTTTAAAGTATCTAAACATTTCCTTGTTCTTTCCATTCACTTTATTGTAGTCATTGTGTACATCATTCTCTTGGTTCAGCTTACTTCAGTCTGAATTAGTTTACATGAGGCTTCTTAATTTAAAAAATTCTTCCTATTTGATATTTCTTATGATGCAGTAATATTCAATTGTATCCATGAACAACAGTTTGTTTAACCATTCACTAATCAATGAGCACCTACTTTATTTCTAGATCTTTGCTGCCACAAAAGTATGGCTATGAAAATTTTGAAATAAACCCCATATTCTTAATACTGATATTGTCCTAGTGATACTATGTTTATGAGTCATCTAATGCAATTATTTCTAAAGAATCATATTTTAAGATGACTCAAAGGACATAGGATGAACATCTAAGCTATAGCATACTACCAATGATGACTTGTACTCAAGGTGCTGACTGAAAGATCACAGAAAGGATAGTACTACTAGGCAGGGAAATGGGATGCTGACAACTAAGAGAATGAGTAAGCAGAAGAGTTCAACTCTTATTTTGCTTTTGTTTTCTTTGCTAAGGGGAAAAATCCTTAGACTAGAAAGGAAAAATGACTAATATGAAATTAATACTCATAATAAGTGTGAAAGTAATGAGAACACCTATGATTGATGAATTCAGTTGATTTCAGATGAGCAACATTTTAAAGTTACTATAGAAATAAGCAGATACTATTGCTGAGCTTCCACTAATGATCTTTGAAAGATTATGAAGATAAGGGAGGTACTACAAAATTGAAAAAGAACAAATGTTCAATTTTCCAAAAAAACAACCAAAAGAATGGAGTCTGCAAACTATCAGTCTTATGAACTTTGATTCCTGACAAAATCAAGGAATTACTACATTTCTTCACTAAAAGCAAACCTACCAAATTTGAATTCCACAAGAACCAGTTTTCTTGCTGCTGAGGACTTGGAGATGATGGAGAACTTCCAACTTATCTGCCCTCACAACTGGAGCTACTTCTACAAGTCCATTGTTTCTATGTTCAGACTCACCTCCCTCAGCTTGAAAATTCATACTCCCTCTTACTCTTCAAAGCATAATGATACTGAATCCCTGCCTGATTGCCTAAAAGTAAACTGCCTCCTAAACCCCTACTTTTTAAACTGTAGTTCATAACCCCATATGGAGATCTCATATTTGAATGTGGAGATTGTGAAATTATGGTTTATTATCAGTAAGTGTTTGATTTGTATATCTATTATTTATACCTATATAGAGAGGATCATGTAAAAATTTCTCTGATGAAAAGGGGTTGTGAGTGGGAAAAGTTTAAGAAGCCCTGTCCTAAATGATCACTTTCTATTCTCTCATCCCCTTCTACTCAATCTTACCCTTCCATTGTCTCAGTTTAGCTATGTTCATCTCTTCCACTGTGTTCTTTAGAATTGTTTTCATAATTATCAATATTTCATTTCATCTTTGACAGACTCTTCCTTTTATCTTTATTCCAACCAGTCCCTAAATTATCGACCTTCCTTTCTCAAGGGGTTCAATATCTGGATTATAATTTTCCTCTTGATCTCAATTCCTGCTTCTACATTAGGGAGTTTAACATATACATTGATGCTTTCACAAACAACCTAACCTCCTAGTTCCTAAATCTACTAAACTTTTATGACCTACTCTTCTGTTTCAAGTCATCCATATGCAAAACCAGTCATACCTTTGATACTGCCATTGGCTACAGATGGTCTATTTCCATAGTGGTCAAATCTTTTTTATTCTAAAACAAAATAACAACTCTTCTCTAGACCCTACCATCTTTTCTAGTCATTGATCTTTCTTTCCTTCTCAACCCAAATCCTAGAAAAAAAACTGTTTAAAACCTCTACTTTTTTTCCTCTCATTTTCCATCGTTTTGCAATTTATTTTCCAAACTTATTACTCAGAAGTTATCGATAACCTTATTTCTTAGTCTTCATTTCTGTAACATTTGATTGTTGATTATGTTCTCCTCTTGGATAATCTCTTTTCTTTAAGGTTTCATGTTATCATTTTGATTTTCATCCTGTTTATCTGATCACTCCTCATTCTTATTTAATGGATAATCATCAATATCACATCTACCACTAATTAAGTGTGTTCCTAAGGCTCTAAACTTTTCTCCTTTCCATAGAAGTTGGCAGCAAAGACAACTAGATGCTAATGTACTAAATCTTATTAAATGTTAACGTGTTCAAAATTACTCTCTTCACTATGGCATCTTGCCTTTTCAACATATAGAAAAATCAAGGGGCCAATGATACTCAAAATAAAATTCTATAATTATTTATACAAATGGGGGGATTTATAAAAAGGGAACATTAATATTTGGTTTTCGAATTGGAGGAGACTTTAGAGAACCCTTTGGTTCAGCTCCTTTACTTTATCTGTAATGGGATTGGGGTGGGTCTCTGTTCTATCCCTGCCCAGTTGATGAAATTATAGAAAAGGCAGAAGTAATGATGTACAAATGTGTTAATGGAAGTGCAAAGCTGTTTCTTCCCTCATCAATTTATGCAGTGTGAAGTTTCCCTGATGGAATTGGAGGGCAGTTTGCCATTGGGTGGATAAAAATTGTTCATTTCTTTGGCATGCTTTTTAAAAAGCTAGGTAGACAGAATTGAAATGAGAAAACTTTGAGGAGTATAATCTCTGGCAGCCTACAGGAAACCCAGCTATGGAAGAGCAACTTAACTCTTGAGAGGGTATTGCTCTTTCTGCCTTTCCCTTTGTGACTCTATTAGAAAGAAGTGGAAGAAGAAACAATTTCTCTCTTCCTTTCCTCTCAACAGCTGTGATAAATTGTATTTTAGTTGCTGGCTCAGAAGAAGATACAGACTCAGTTTCTCAAAAAGTCAATAGATGAGATTTCAAGGCGCATGACCCCTGGCAGTAGAGAAGAGAGCCAATTATCGATTAAAGTCCATCAGAACTTGAGCTGTGGAAAGAAATAAGCCTAAAAAGATCTGAAGCAAGAGACCTGCCCAATACTGGGCCCCAAGGAGATCAATATGAGGACAGAAAGAGAAGAAAAAATATAGTGGGACCCTGCAGTGACAAAAATTTGAGTTACATTGACCACATGCGTTTCCTACTTTTGTACCTCACAGTTTGTGACCACTCTTCCTACTGATTTTGTGTGTTGTTATGGGAAAGTGTGCTCTAGATTTATGGAGGCAATACTATATAGTTACTTTTCTTAATATGCCATCTTACTAAATGCCTCTGCATTATGTTAATTATATTGACTGGTGGCAATCCCAGGGTTACTCTAAGGAACACATGAGATAACATTTATTAATTTAAAATATTTGTAAATTTAAAATGAGGGCACACTTTTCCATAACTACACACAGAATCAGGGGGAAGAGAGGGCACAAACTTCTAGTATACTTGCAGTGAGGAATCAAAATAGGAAATATGTGGTCAAAATAACTCACCCTTTTGCTCTATAAATACTCCACAAATTAAACAATTAGTATTCACTAGAAACACTCTAGTGGGGGAGATTTTATACAAATATACAGGCATACATATACATATATGAAAATAAATATAAGGTAAAAATATAAATAAATACAAAGTAGTTAAATACAAAGTAATTTGGGAATGATGAAGGACCATCACTCCCAAATTAGGTCTGTGGGAAATTGAGGAGTCTGTGGGGAAATCAGGAAAGGCTTAATTTGATGCCTGAGCTGCATCTTAAAGGAAGAGAGAATTTTTGTGAGTTGATATTGAGGAGAGAGTGCACTCCGGGCATGGGAGATGGCCAATGAAATGTAGTTTGTGAGAGATGGGAAGAAGGCCAGCTGGTTTGATCTCAGAGTAGTTGATTTGGGATAGATGGCAATACACAGTGAGGCTGGAAAGATAGGCTGAAACTGGATTGTGTATAGTTTTAAAAGCTAAGCAAGTAAGTTTAGAGTTTATCCTAGAAACAATAGGAAGGTGCTGGAGCTTACTAAATAGAAAAGTCATATAGTCAGATTTGTGTTTAAGGAAAATTACTTTAGTTGCTGTGTGTGGGATGTAGAAAAGTGAGGAGAGATTTGAAGCAGGGAGACCAATTAGGAGGTTGTTGCAATAATAGATAAGAGAATATGAGGGCCTGAACTACATGAAGGAGAATTAGAAAAAAAAAAGTAAAACTGGCAAGATTAATTGGAGCCTGATCATTAAGAACCTTAAGAGGTCTAAGGACCTTTAGAATTTTATTTATTGACAATAGGAAACCATTTCAAGTTTTTTTTTTTTTTTTGAGCAAGGTAATGACATGACCAGAACTATTTTAGAGGTATGATTTTGGTATCTCTGTGATGGATAGAGAGGGAAGAGATACAGGAAGTCAATTAGAATTCTTACAATAATTCTAAATCAAAGATACCTCTAGGTAACTGGGAGGACACCGGCACCATCAATAGAAATATTGAATTTGAAAGTTGGGGCATGCTCTGGGGAGAGGGAAGCTGGGGAGAGGTAAGTTTTTTAATATGATAAGTCTGAGGTTTCTCAGAAAAACATAACAATACTGGAAGGATAACTCTAGACAACAGTTAGGTAACAAGTGTAACAAAAACCCAGGTGAAGGGAAAAATAAGATACGTGTGTATATATATGTGTGTGTGTGTGTGTGTGTGTGTGTGTATATAATTTCCCTGGCTCTCTTCTTAAAGGTCACTATATTAGATCACACAGCAGAAAAACTCAATCAGGAATGGCTTCTAATAATTCTAATAATTCAGTTATGGGATGCTTTATCTTTTCAAGGCTCACCTGGACAAAACGCCATGAGAATTCACAATAGCAACCCATCTGTTCTTGCTCCAAGTTTGGCTCTGCTCTTCCTCCTATTTATTTAAAATAATTATTTGTTTTAATCAGCCAAAATATGTCTTCTCATCCTTTCATTCCTATCCCAACCCCAATTGAGGACACATAAAAAACAAAGCCTGCTACAAACATGTACAGTTAATCAAAACAAATTTTCACATTGGTCTATCCCTCCCCCTCTTCCAAATTGTTTCATTCTACATTCTAAGCCCTTCATCTCTCTATAGTAAAGTAGATAACATATTTCATCATTAGTCCTTTGGAATCATGGTTGGTTATTGTGTTGATGAAAGTTCAGCACAATAGTATTCCATAATATTTATACACTATAACTGAATCATCCATTCCCAAACTTATGGGCATTCCTCCCTCCAGATTTCCATTTGTGGGAAAGTAAGCAGACTCCAATGTAGATAAATATAGCTATAGATATAGCTATAGGAATGGGAGTATGTATAGGTATAGCTATAGATAATATATCCTTGGGAAATTTACTTAACTTTTTAATGCAATAAGCAATTTTGTAAGACAAAATTATAGATATGTGTACATGTATATTATATATTTAAAATCTTATAAGATATCACTCTGCATTGGTCAAGGGAATTCATTACCATGATCTATCTTCTCTGATGAAATCACTTTTAAATACATAACATACATACATATACACACACACACACATATATATATATACAGATGTATATATATATATATGTATAAATAAGTATATATATATGTGGAGAGAGACTAGATAGAGAAGAAGAAAGTTAAGAAATACAGAATTGAGAGATATTAAAATTTATGGAATAATGGCAGGAAGATGAGGCAGTGACATAAATTATGGCCATAAAAATAAGAAAAGAAGCAGAAGAGAATGGTTTTATGAAACTGAAGAGGAAAATAGAAGGAGGAGGTGGTCAACAATGACAAATATTGAACAAAGGTCAAAGAATGAAAGCTGAGAACTAGAAAAAGCCATTGGATTTATTGATTAAAAGGTCTCTCTTTAGAGAGATAAATTTCCATAAAGTGGTGATGTTGGAAATCAGATTTCAAGAATTTGAGGAGTAAATAGTATTTTTTTTTTCTCTATGTTGAATGATAAAGGGAAAGAGCTATAGAGGATGATAACTCTAGAGGCTAGCAAAGGAAATTCTTTTTTTTAGGGTGAGGGGAGATATGAGCAAGTTTTTAGACAGAGGTACACAAGCCATCAGAGAGGAAGATTGTGTGTGTGTGTGTGTGTGTGTGTGTGTGTGTGTGTGTGTGTGTGTAAAAACAAAGTCCTGGAAGAGATGCATGCAGATGGGATCAAGAGCACAAGTAGAAGGCTTAGCTTGACAAGGACAAAATGACATCGAATTCTCTGAGACTGACATGAAAGAAAGGAAGATGAGTGAATACTTAAGGAGGTTGAGATATATGAAAGAGGCTTGAAAAAAAAACTCAATTAATGACTTCAATCTTTTCGATAAGGTGAAGTCATCCATTGAGAGAGAGGTGAATGATGATGAATTTCCCCTCCCACTGCCCACTCTTCATTTCTTCACATTTTATTTATATAATTAATTGGGTTATTTTGAATTTGACAAGCATCAACAAAGATGAATGTTGTCATATACAAAAACATTAAAAGAGTATCATATATAAAACTGTGTTTCATATACAGCTTCTCCTCTCCCCAATCATATAATAAATTTAACAAATTGATTCCAAAGCTCTCCTGCTTGTCTATTTTTCCCCTCAGCTTCTTTCCGTTCTCTTCTGTGCATTTAAAATGTTTCACTGATGTTTTTTTCCTCTCTTTTTCTTGTTCATTTTTGGCATCATTATTACTAGCCTCCCCCATTCCCATTCTCTGTTAAAAATGAAAGAAAAAGCCTTTCTTTTAACAAATAAGCTTCTTCAGCTTATTCTTAATGACCAGATCCAATAATGGCCTTTTTGGATCCTCAGCACTTATTCTTTTATTGCTGTGCAGTAACTAATGGCTTCTTCTAGGGAAAGCCAAGTTCTTGTCTGCTTAGAAAGTGACTCCACTTAGATCCTTTGAAGCTTCCTTCCCTTCAGATCTGTAAGGAAGCATGCTATCCTCTCTGAATTTACAGAGTACATAAGGGTTTGTAAAGAACTTTACAAATATTACATAATTTAACCTCACAATAGCACTTGGAGATACTCAGTATTATTGCCACCCTCAATGGAAGCAGACCTAGGAAAAGTCACTTGTCCAGCATCACAAAGCTAGCTTCTGATTGAGGCAGGATTTGATTTCAGGTCTTCCTGAGCCCAGGTCTGGTACTCTATTGTGCCTCCTAGGAGCAATTCACAAAGCTGTGATACAATGATAACTCCAGTACTGCAGAGGCTCCTGAAGTAAGTCTAGTGCTTTTCCAAGGCTCAGCTGATGGCATTTCTCTAATAATAAATTACTTCTAGGTCCCTGCTTGATCTCTTTTTGTCTACTACAAACTTTTAACTTTTCACAGATTGATGAATGAAAGAGTTAAAAACTCAAGAGGGCCAAAAGCTCAATGCACTTGAAAATTTTCATTTTTATTCCATTGAATTGTGGAATCTTTGAATTGGATCAAACCTTTTATTATTTATTAGCTATACTTCAGAAACTTTCCTGAACAAATTTTGTTGATTTATATGCATGGTACACATGCCAGTAATTAAGTTTTTCTGTTTAATTGGCATATCCATTCTTCAGTTCCCTTAAACCCAGAGAGGAAAAAGTTGAATAAGCCTTGAGAAGTACAGTAATCAAAACATCTGCTTCAACTAACTGGGGTTATGTAGTTGTGCACCTTATCAATTAATTCAAAGGAAGAGCCAAGTAGGGGAAGAGGTTTGAAGGAAAGGGAGAGGGAGGGACAGGTATTTCTCTTTTATTCACACACTATAGTGTGAATAGTGTGAAATAGAAATAGAATATAGAATATATAGAATATAGAAATAGAATAGTGTGAAAAGTTTCTTCTTCTTTCTTCTCTTTCATTTCCATCCTACTCCTTTCCCCATTCTCTTTCTTCCCCCACTTAGACATCACTTGTTTGAAATGTGGTACCTTGAAAGAAATTTACAGGTCAAGGGTGCTGATAACTAATGAACTTGCGTGCTTGCCATCTCCACAGGTGTGCAAACATGCCTTTCTTCCTACATTGGCTTCAGTAAGTGAATAATTGGGAGAATAAGTCTGCACAGATCTCGACAGCAGCCTCTAATTTCTCCCTTCTCCCTTTTACACCTCCACTTACCACTTCATAGAAGGGGAAGTCAATTAGGAGAATCAACTCTGTAGCTTTATTTGCTCAAGAAGAGTGTTGATAGCAGATTTTATTGGGATGGAGAAAGGGCCTTCTCAGCAATTCCCTTCAGTGGTATAATTTGCAAAAGTTTCCTCAACGTTCTCTTCCTCCTTTTCCTTCTCCTGCCTTCTACTCTTTCTTGTTCAAACGTCTGGAATATTATACCATGGTTCCATACTTTCTTGATCCCATTAACCCACCTGCCAAGTTAGGGAGTTAAAACTTGGGATAATTCTCCCCTCCTGCTACCCCCTATTTTCCTATCCATTTTTATCATGGCCAGTATCGACATATTTACCAGAATGAGTTGAAATTCTCTGTGGGAAGAGTCAGCTAGGACTTCAGGATGTACTGAATTTTAGCTAATACATGTTGAATTATGAAACAGATGGCATATATCACACCCTGAGGCAAGATTCTCAGGGAAATTTTCCATACTGGAAATATTAGCCCCTCTAAAAGGTAAATTGGATTTGTATGTTTTTAAAAACCACATTTTTGAGAAAAGGAATAATGATAATTTAATTTCAGGGCCATCTTTATCCCAAAAAAACTCAAAACACTTTAAAGACATTATTAATATAACTTATGTGTCAGATAGCTAGATAGTCAAGTATATAGCAAACATTATTTTATTCCTTATTTTACAAATTAGGAATCCCGGCAAATACATGTGCCAGGTTCTCCTCAGTTTTGAGACCATTGCTATTTCCCAAATTCAGTGTACCATTCATCCCAAAGCTACAAATTCGTAACCAATGACTGGTGTTTTTCAGACTAGGACAAAATAAACATGAATTCAAAGTAAAAAGACATTTAATGAAAAATAATAGAAAGGTAATAATCTGGAAGTGAATCCAATATTAAATATTTTCGGTATCCATTCTTGAATATTGGATGCCTCCAAATGAGACTACAAGTCAAAGGCCCCATTCAAATCTCCTGTGTGCCCAACAGATGACAGAGGGAAACATCAATTCAAACTCATGATCATGATGTTGTAGCTTGGTTTCCAAACTGCACTGTTTAATTAGGGAGCACAATTTGCTTCAGGCTGAGGCTCCAGATATGACCCACAAGTCACCATCAGGGTATGGTGAGGCAACAGAACTTAAGAATGATATTCCAGACCCATCGGCTCTGTTTTTGCATCCATGTTATTTATTGCTTTGGTCTTTACCTAAGCGTCCCCTCCTCCATTTATTCCCCTCCCTTGCTACTTCTGCAGTCCCTATTCCAAAATTAGCATTCCTTATTCCTTTCCTGGACTCAGCACTCTAAATTCAGCATTCTAAAAGCATGTCTGACCAATTACAATGCTCTGGCTGACATCACCAAGACTGCTGGTATTAAGGGACGTGTAGTTCAAAGATTTTCCCCTCATAAATGAACCATTCTCTTGGTCCTAAGCACTGTGGGACCAAAGTCTTCATGCACAGCCTTTTAGAGACAGAACAAGAAAATGTAGAGACTTAAGTAGCTCCTGTTGCATCTAATGCAAATTCACCAGCTGAAAGGGGATATATGAGAGAAGCAGAGCTCAAAGAGACATTTTTAGTATGAAAGTTCTTTTCAGCTCAGATATTCTGTAATTTTTTCAGGATAGTAGTAGGTAGTTATGTCTAAGAACCAGATGATAAAAACAAAAACAAAAAACAAAATTTTTCTGCTTTTTTACCTAACGCCAAGAGGCAACCTGAGCAATTTTTTCAGCTTTTGCTCTATTTTTTATTTTATTTTATTTTTTACAAGTCAAAGTGTTAGAAATAACACTCTTGAGACTGAAAATCAGCTATCAAGGAAAATTTATTAAAAAAGAATCTTAAGAAATCATGTTAACATTTCTGGCTAGAAGTAGGTCCTACTCCTCTTCAGGAAGAGGGAGCACTGAATACAGAAATGGAAGAACCTTTATACTTGCTCACACACCTTCTCCCTTCAGAGAGTGGATTGGTCCATTTTATCCGGGTTACAGTCTTTCTGATACGTCCACTGCATGTTTCCCCTTAATACGTATAAAACATGTTCCACCTCCCTTGTCAAACATCCCATGTTCAAAAACGGCGGAAAACTCCTCCTCTGGGGTGTGTTAATTAATAATCAATCAATGTATTAAGCAGGCACAGTAGTGATTTGGTTGTCAGGTCATTGACTCCAGCTAGTTTGGGCTGCATGATGGGCTATTACCTTAAGTTTGTGGTTTTCTCAAAACCCCAAGACTCTTTCTGATTGGCTGAATACACCTGTGCCTTCCTAGCGCCCCCCCCAATTTCTTGTTTGCCAAAAGCTTCTATTGATCACTTAATTGTTCTGTGAGTCCTAACCTTCCTTTACCTCTCACATTCTGAAAACCTCTTGGTCAGTGGTCCCCACTATCCCAGTCCCACACTACCTCAAAGCTTGCAACACTGTGGAAACCCAACTTTTCAGCTTTTCTCGCCCATTCAAATACTTATTAAGCATCTACCATGTGCCATGTGTACAAGTACTAAGCTTGGAAATACAAAGAAAGGCAAAAACAATCCCTGTCTTCAGGAAGCTTATAATCTAATGGGAAAACAATATAATTCTCTGTGTGTGTGTCTGCCTCTGTATCTGACTTTCTGTCCACACACATATACACATATGTTCATATACATGTATACTTATGTATAGATATGCATGCATGTATATGTATACATTAGGATACATTCAAAATAATTCTATGTTCTTCCTCTTGGGACTTTTTCTGAACTAAAGAATCCAGGACTTTTTCTGCTCATTCTTCCCTGGGTAGAGGGGAATTTAGAGTTTGGGTTTTTTTTTTTGGCTGGCAGAAGTAAGATGTGCAGCATTTGTCTGTCCAAGACTCTGAAAACAAGGCAGTCACTACTTCCACAAAACACAGACTGTTCTTCCCTTGTCCTAAAGAAAAGGGAAAGTAAAAATCTAGTGAGGAAAAGTGAGGAAATGCATAGAGGTTAGAACTAAAGTTGGCTGATAGGGTCAGTGGTTTCAAGGTGAGGTTTATTTTTTCTGTTCATCAAGTTATGGGGAGGGGGAAATGTGGGGTGATTCAAGTGATGTTGAGGACATGAGTAACTACTCATATAGATGTGGTGATTTGGGCTCTAGGAAGCTTCCTTTATCCACTGTGCCCTGATAGGATATGCTTTGGGGTTAAGGCAAAGGAAAAGTTTGATTGTGCTAAACTTTAGCCTTTCAAGAGAACTCAAAGTGACTTTCCCCCTTCCTCTTTCTCTTTCTGAAGGGACAGATGGGAAATGCAGTTTTCTAATTCTTTATAGTTATATTTGTAATTTCAGTTTTATTTAATATGACTGCCATATTACTCTAGATTGGGAGTTCTTAACTTGGGGTCCATGGCCCATGTTTTTAAAAAACATTTTGATAACCATATTTCAATACAATTGTTTTTTATTTTTGTAATTTGGTATATTTTATACATTTAAAAACCTAAGAAAAAAATGTAAATTTCACCAGAGCATCAAAGGGATCCATGACATACAAACAAAAATCAAGAACGTCTGCTCTAGATAAAGACTTGATTGATTATGATTTTCTGACCTGTGTTCTTCATTGTTGTCAAGGAAAAGTCAGAGAAAAGGGGAGGAGAGCAATGATATGAAGTAATATAGACAAAAATAGAAATATATGTTTCTCTGGCTGAGGATTTAGTGGCTAAGAAAAATAATCTCATTTATATTGATTTCATATTTGTAAAATTATAAAAAAAAACAACTTTTTCAAGTTGGTCAAGCATGGATCTGAGTCATCTCCTGTAGGATCTAAAAATAGCAGCTAGTTATCTATGGGGAGAGATAGAGAAGGGAGGGTTAAGGACCATTGCTTCCCTGATCAGAGGAGAGGGAATGAGATTCTGCTCCTTCTTCTTGAAGCAACTGAAAAACTTAAAAAAATTTAAAGAAACAATCCTCACAGTTATCCCAATACCCACGGGCATACTGTACATTGTAAATGTAAAGTGATTTACCTAAGTTCACAGTGAGTCATTGGCAGAGGTGAGAATGTATTAATGGAATAACCTCTTCTCTCATAGCCAATCAGCTACCAAGCTTTGGAGATTCTGATTCTATTAAATCCGTGTTTCTTATATTTTTGTACTATCTTTCCTTTTTTAAAAGCAGGCTAATATTGGAGTATTCTAATAGCCTTTTTGAATCCATCCTTCCTCTATCCTTCCAATACATCCTTCTTTTTACTTATAAAATTATATTCCTTTTTTTTTTTTTGATACATTTGGGATTAAGTGACTTGTCCAGGGTTACACAGCTAGAAAGTGTTAAATGTCTGAGGCCAGATTTAACCAACCTCAGGTCCTTCTGACTCCGGGGCTGGTGCTCTATCCACCGTGTCATCTAACTGTCCCTAGAATTGGTTGTTCTCTTTTGTTCTCAGAGAGGACCCAAATGACATCACTATGTTAGAGTCGAGTTACAGAGCATCTGACTGTGGCTGAATTACCTTCCTCATGAATAAATTTGGTCTTATCACTATTGTGCTCAAAAGTCTTCAGTGGCTTTCTATTGCTTACTAAATGAAACTGAAGCACCTTAGCCTGATATTCAGAGGTCTCCATCATGTCACCAGGCTTAGATCATGCTAGTTACTTCTATGCATTTTAGACTCTATCCAAACTGAATTATTTACTACCTAAAATTTACTCCTAAAATCCTGTGCTTTCAGAACTCACTGTCTTTGTACATTCCCCATGCACAGAAATCCTTCCCCTCCTACACCCCTGTTGTATATTCTTTAATATCCAATTTAAATTCAAGAAAGCTTTCTCAATCTTTTTTCCTCTTTTTCTCCTTGTGTCATTTTGTTGCCTCTTTCAGTGCTTATAAATTTCTGTGTTACATTTGTCTGCTTAAATGTCATATCCTCATTAGAATGTGATCTACACAAAGATGATTATGTTGCATCTAACCTTTGTGTCTTCCTCAGTCCTAGCATTATGCTTTGTATACAGTAGGCATTTAATAAATGTATTTTGCAAATAAATATAGCCATTATTTATATAGTGCTTTAACATGCTTTGCACATAGAATTTTTTGTTTTTTTTTTATCCTTATTATAACATTGTGGTGGGAGGTGCAGTTGAGGAAACTGAACCTGAAGGAGGTTAAATGACTTATGTAGAATCACACAGCTAATGAATATCTGAAACAGAATTCAAACACAGATCTTTTTGACTCCAAGTCCAGGAAACTATTTATACATATACTCTGTTATTTTTCAATTGTTTTTCTGTTGTGCCCAAGTCTTTCTGATCCCATTTGGAGTTTTGTTGGCAAAGATACTAGAGTGGTTCGCCATTTCCTTCTCCAGCTCATTTTTCAGATGAAGAAACTGAGATTAGCTGGGTTAAGTAACTTGCCCAGGGTCACACAGTCAGTAAGTGTCTTAGACCAGATTTGGTTTGAGGAAGATTAGTCTTCCTGACTCCAAGCCTGGCACTCAATCTAGTATGATGCTTCCTATTTGCCTTTCTTGCCAATGGGATAGGTATTCTTAGTGAAACACATAATTATTGATTCTGCCACTTCTTTGCTTTATTACTGCAGGCAAATCATTGAGCAAATCTGAGCCTCTGTTTCCTTACCCATTAAAAAAGGAGTTAACTAAGTCATGTCTAAGGCAACTTCTAGTCTGAACACTCCATAAATTGTAAATCAGGTCTCCCTGGGGAAGGCAGCTTTCCCAGCTCACCTGCAGTTGACCTGAAATGACCATCCTCTGGGAATGAAGAACTAATTCAATCCATGTACTCATCTTTTTGTCTCTGTTGAGATTGTCAACAAATTACTACCCTTACAGTACAGTTAATCAGCAAGAAAAAAGTGGGAAGATAATATATCCTGTCCTCTTTAGTCTACTGAACCGGTTCCTTTACAATGAGCTCATGGGTCCCTAGTTTTTTTTGTCAGGAAAGATCATTACCTGTGATCTCCACTTTAAGCAAACTGAATCTGGAAAAAGTTAAACTTAGAAAACATCTTTTAGAGCTTTATTATTAAAAATATTCTACATAGAGTTCCTTGGAATCATGAGCCACTAATGAAATAAAAATGATTTAAATTAAAGGAAAAAATCAAGGGAAGTCCAGAAGGGACAAAATAAGCATTTATGTAGCATTTATTATGTTCCAGGAACTTAAAATATTATTTTATTTGATGCTCATAACAATCTTGTGAGATAAGTGTCAGTGTTACCTCCGTTTAAGTAACTTGCCCAGAACATTCCACTAGTTAGTATCTGAGGCTGGATTTGAACTCAGATTTCCCTGACTCCAGACTAAGACTCTATCCTGTATCACGGGACAGAAACATGTCAGTTTAGAGCCGGAAGAAACCTTAATAGTCATTTGTGTTGTTTCATTGTATCTGACTCTCCCATTTGGGGTTTTCTTGACAGAGATACTGGAGTAGTTTGCTATTTCCTTCTCCAGCTCATTTTGCAGATGAGGAAACTGAGGAACAAGATTAAGTGGCTTCCCCAGGGTCACACAGATAATAAATGTCTGAAACCATATTTGATTCCAATCATGGAGCTCTATTCACTGTACCACTAGCTTTTCCAAGAATCATTTATAGCGCTTAGATAATTTTTGGAACAAATCTATGTTATCTGAAGCATAAGGGGGTTCGACTAGATGACTTCTAAGATCCCCGTGTTGCTGTGACTTCTGATTCTATTTTGGGAAGTGAAGTGAGCTTCCATATAAGGAGAGATTCCATGAATGCTAGCTGAGTCTCAGTAGGACAGAAGATAAGAGTGTCCTGGAGGAACGGACCCATAATCCCCTTACAGTACCTAACTCACTGTGTGGGGGTCATAAGCAGGAAAACTTTGGTGAATTGAATTTTATTAAATTGAATAAAACATGGAGGCAAGAATCAATCAATTATTTAAAAAGTATTTTTGAATACTGTGCTAAAAGGCAAAAAGCAAAACTTATGTCACACCAGTTAAATAAATAAAGTCACACCAATCAAATAAAGTCATACCAGTCAAATAAATAAAGTCACACCTTATAGCTCCAAACAGCCACGCTGCTCATTTACACAGATTGTTGACACATTATTAGCATTTTTAAGCCCAGAGTAGCCTTAGTTGACCACCGTGAAGAACTGACCCCCATCTTTGGATGTTTGAGTTCTGGCGCCATACAATCAACAAGCATTTATTAAAGGCCTTCTATGTCTTAGGTGCTAGGGCTACAAAGAAACATACCCTGCCATCAAGGAGGATTGGGGCACTGGGAGGAAAATTCTGGTTTCATTATTTAGTTATCACTGGGACTACCTGGGGTCTTCCATGGGCAGGCTTCCATCCCCTCTGCATAATTAAGGAAATGCCACTATTTCTAAGACTTCTTCCAACTAGAAATCTATGACTTATGAGTCTATGTTCTACCAATCCAATGGACTTGGAATAGCCTGCTGTTTGTTCTCTCTGCTTTCATTCTGATCCTGGATGGTATTGCTTCTCCCCCTAATCCTGAACTGTAACTGGAGTGAGTTAGTGCCAGCTCTGAGCAGTGCCAGTCTGAGGCTACCGGGGAAGAGGGCACAGACCCTTCTGGCTACCAATGATAGAACTGTAGGTGGGGAACAGCTGCGACCAAATGTTGTCAAGATGGTAATCTCTATTATTCTGTAAACACCCTTGTATGTATCTATCACCTGTCTGTCTATCCATCATCTCATTTGACTCTCACAGTAACACTGAAAGCAGAGGTTACATGTTCTGGCTTTGTTTATTTTCATTTATTTATTTTTTTTTTTGCTGAGGCAATTGGGGTTAAGTGACTTGCCCAGAGTCACACAGCTGTTACGTGTCTGAGACCAGATTTGAACTCAGGTCCTCCTGACTTCAGGGCTGGTGCTCTATCCACTGTGCCACCTAGCTGCCCCTTTTTCATTTTTTTTTGTATTTTCATTTTTTACCAAAACTTTGATTTTATTGGTATCAAATGAGATATCAAACTCACTGGCCTTCGGGCTGAATGCCCCTCCTAAATTCCCTATCAAAGCCCTATTACAACCCAAATCAGATTAAAACATAACTGAGGAGTGTTTAATAAAATAAAAATACTTCATAACTCAGATATTTAATTTGTGGTTTTCTAAGACAAATATGCAGCTGCATATTTCTATTTGAGTGATAGAGAACTTCCAGTGAAGAAATTCTCTTCACCAAGGCAGATGAATATCGACTAGGCAATTTATTCCTGAGAGTTGCCAGAGGAAACTTAGAGGTAGTGACTTGATCAGTATCAAATAATCAGGATGTGACAGAGGCAGGACTTCAAACCAGATCTTGACTCACACTAGCTCTCTACCCTCAATGCCATGCTGCTTCTCACTTACTAGTATTTTTACTCTAAATGTATAGATGAGGACGCTTGGGTTCATGGTGGTTAAAAACCTGTCTGTGGAGACAGCTGGATGATCCAGTGTATAGGGCACTGGCTCTGTAGTCAGGAAGTCCTGAGTTCAAATCTGACCTCAGACACTTAGTATTTCCTAGCTATGTGACCCTGGCAACTCACTTAACCCCAATTGCCTCATGCAGAAAAAAATGAAACAAAACAAAAAAACTGCCTGTGTTCACCCAGCTAGGAAGATCAGAGACAGGATTTGACATAGATATCTCCCCTTGTTCCAGGTCCACTGTTCTTTTCTGTACACCATACTTTGTCTTATATTGTTTAACACAGAGCTTCTTCTTTTTTTTGTGTGTTTTTCTATTTATTTAATATTTCCTCTAGTTACATTCAAAACAATTTTTTACACTAATTTTTTTTTAGTTCTAGGTTCTCTGCCTTATCCTCTCCTACAAAAGAAATCACATGTGAAGTTATGCAAAACATTTCCATAAAAGTCAAGTTGTAAAAGAAAACAGATCTCCTACCCTAATGAAAATAAAAAAAGAACCTCAAGAAAAATTAAATTTAAAACGGAGGGAGGGAGAGAGGGAGGGAGAGAGGGAGGGAGAGAGGGAGGGAGAGAGGCGGGGAGAGACAGAGAGAGAGAGAGAGAGAGAGACAGAGAGAGAGAGAGACAGAGAGAGAGAGAGACAGAGAGAGAGAGAGAGAGAGACAGAGAGAGAGAGAGAGAGAGAGAGAGACAGAGAGA
>JAJPUD010004778.1:78508-120946 GCA_023553655.1 Myrmecobius fasciatus | reverse complement strand
ATTTTATTTTCACTAACCTTTGATTTTCTTTGTAATAATATATATTTTATTTTATGCATTTAAAAACATCATTTCTGAGAGATCCATAGGCTTCACCAGATTGCCAAAGAAGGCTGTAACATAAGAAAGGTTAAGAACTTCTGGCAAATATAATTGTTCAAGAGGGAAAGCATTTTGTGAAGAAAAATGTGGTACAGAAAAACATACACTATGTGATGACTCAGGATACATGGGTTCTACCTAAGCTTTGAAACTGGTTAATTGAGTGAGCTTTGCTTTGCAAATTTGAACTTCAGTCTTGTCATTAACAGAATGAGGAGAATTTGGACTAAATGATCTTGAAGATCCCTTTTAGGTCTAACATTTTATGATACAACATGACACAATCATTCCTGTTTCCTTAAGTGAATTGAGCACTAATTTTCTAAATTTACATTTTGCTTTGAGTCTTTATGATATACATTCAACTACCCATCCTCATATAAGAATGGGAGCATATTCATGTATAAACAATATAAATTACCTCAGGACTGTCTTTCTTTGTATTCATAGCACTAGTGCTTATTGTATTACTGGACTTATAGAAGGCACTTTTAATAAATTCTTGTTGAATGAATGTATTTGTATATACCTTATATCTGATTTTATGGTAAACCATTTTTCTATTTGGTTTTCTACTATAAAATATTCATGTTAAATTTTTTTTGTTTTATATGCATTTTTAAAATATTCAATTCTAAGTCCTTTCCTTCCCTCCATTTCCTCCCCAATCTATTGAAAAGGCAAACAATGATACTTATAATATATGTGAAATAATGCAAAATACATTTTCATATTATCCATGTTACCAAAAAAGCAAGAAAAATAAAGAAAATGGAAAAAAATGCTTTGATCTATACTTAGAGTTCATCAATTCTCTCTCTGAAGGTGCTTAACATTGTTCATTATGGATTCTTTGGATTTGCAGTGGATCATTATATTGATCAGAGTAGCTAGGTCTTTCACAGCTGATCATTGTTATCATATTGGTATTACTGTGTACAATATTCTCCTGTTTTTGCTCATTCCAGTTTGCATCATTATTTATGCTTTCCCAGGTTTTTCTGAAATCATCTCCTTTGTCATTTCTTATAGAGTTATTATTATTACTTCCTCTTCCTCTTATCCCTCCCCTACTCAGCAAGTAATCCAATATAGGTTAAACATGTGCAATTCTTCTAAACATTTTTTTCCACATTTATCATGCTGCACAAGAAAAATCAGATCAAAGGGGAAAAATGAGAAAAAAATGCAAGTAAACTAACAACAAAAACAGGTGAAAATACAATTTTGTGATCCACATTAAGTCCCCATTATCCTCTCTCTGGATGCAGATGACAGCTCTCCCCATTGCAAATCTATTTGAATTGGCCTGAATCACATTGTTCAAAAAATCCAAGTCCATCACCATTGATCATCACATAATCTTCTTGCTGTGTACAATGTTTTCTTGGTTCTACCCATTTCACAGTTGATGTAAATCTCTCTAGATCTTTCTGAAATTAGCCTGCTGATCAAAGCCACCTGTTTTCAAATGCATCTATTTACCAATTGGAAAATGTTTGTTTTTTAAATAAACTTAACTCAACTCCCTGTATATCTGAAAAATTAAACATTTACCAGAGAAACTTGCCATAAAATTACTCTTCTCCCCCACCCACAGTTTCTTGTTTTCCTTCTAATTTTGGCTGCATTGGTTTTGTTTGTGCAATCACTTTTTAATTTAATGCAATAAAAATTATCTATTTTACCTCTCATGATTCTCTCTATCTTTTATTTGGTCATAAACTCTTCCATTCTTCATAGATTTGACAGGCAATTTTTTCAGTGCTACCCTAAATTGCTTATGATATTACCCTTTATGTCTGCAATGTACTCATTTTGACCATAAAGTAATGCTAGGATACCTTACTTCATTGTCTCCCCTCCCCCATTTATTCACTTGATATTTTGTTCTTTCAGGTGAATTTTATTTTTATTTTTTCTAGTGCAATAAAATAATTCTTTGGTAGTTTGATTAGCATGACACTGAATAAAAAGATTAATTTAGTTGGTATTATCATTTTTATTATATTGGCTTGGTCTACCTATGAGCAGTTAATATTTCTTTTACTGTTTAGATTTGTCTTAATTTGTGTGAAAAATATTTTATAATTGTGTTCATATAGCTCCACTGAAAATGACTGAACAAATCCCTTAAGCAGCCATAGAGACAGAGGTATCTATCCACCAGAGGCATATGTCTTCATTTCCTTAATTCCAATGTTCCAAAATTGCTCCAATTAGTCACTTGTTAGGGAGAAGTCACAGCACTGGCCCTGATACTATGAACATCTTTTTCACTTCTCCCAAATTGCAGGATAGTTTCTCTTTCCTATCATCATCATCTTCCCATTCAGCCTCCAAATCTCTCACCATTCCAATCCATCATTCATCTAGCTGCCTTCCTATGTTACAGGCCACCTAGACATAAAGAATAAATAGATGTATTTGGAAAACAACACAAACTTATGAGAAAGACATAATACAGTAGTGATGGCAGACCAAATACAGACATCTGTACTGAATGACAAAAGCAAAGCAGCAAATATTTTATTGATATGACTTAACAATAATTTTACCCTTCAAAAAGTGGAGGAATTAAATAAAGGAAAACTTTATTCTAATCTGATTGTCTATAACAAATGGAGCCTGGTTACTGGGGAAGAAATGGTTGAACCATTGACAGGATGTGAACACTTCACCATAGATCTTGTGATAGAGAAAGAAAGGAAATTTAAGCATAGTCTGACATGTACCCTAGATTTTGTGAAGATAGATTTCAAAGGAGTCAAAGAAAACATAGGAAGGATCCCATGGATTAAAGTGCTTCAGGGGAAGTCAGCTGAGGGAGGAAAGGAAGATGCTCACAATAAGCTTTTGGCACAAAGAAAAGCAATTGTAACGAAAAGGGAGGAAAAAAAAAGATTTGTCTGAAGAAACAGGTATGAATTCACAGGGTTTTCACCAATCAATTTATATTTTAAAAAGAAATTTACAGACTATGGAAGCAAAGTCAGGTAACAAAGTAAAGGTGAATGTAAAAACAGTGTCTGGAATGCTCAAGCTTAGAATGAGCTAAGGCTGGTAAGGGCAGCTAAGGACAAAAAAAAAAGGATTTTTAAAAATGCTATATTGGGAAAACAAGAAAGATCAAAAAAAGAATAGGAATTTTTCTTGTAGTGGGTAGAATGATGATAATGGACAGGAGTTAAGGCAGAACTATTTGATTTTTATTCTCTATTTTTCTCTGAAAAGTAAAATATTTTCATTGAGTGTAACACAATAAAAAGTACTAAAAAGTAATACCCATGATTACTAAGGAGTTAGTAGGAGAACATATAGTAATCTTTGATGAATTTAAGTCACCTGGTCCAGATGAACTATATAATTGAGTACTGAAAGAGATGTCAGATGTTATTGTCGAATTTCTGTGAGTTATATTTGAAAAATCATGCATTTTAAGGATAGAAGATTTCACATGTTTTCTTGATTTTCTTTTTTAAATTGTAATTTAATTTTTTTCAATTATCCAAAATGTATTTTCTCTCTCTTTCACTTATTATCCCTCCTCCTTAATCACCCAATGGAAAAAGGAAGATAAAATCATTATAGCACACACATATAGTTAATTGAAACAGATTTTTGAATTATGCATGTCCCCAGTACATCTTATTTTGCACCCTAAGTTCATCATCTCTCTGTCAGGAAGCAAGTAGATCCTCTCATTAGTGGTCACTGTTGATTAGTGCTATTCAGTCTTTCAAAATTGTTTTTACAATGCCATTATAATTTGTTCTCCTGGTTTTGTTCACTTCATTATGCAACAATTCATATAAGTCCTCCCAGATTCATCTAAAATTGTCTTTTCCAACATTTTGTATAACACAGTAGAATTCTATTATATTCATCTACCATAATTTATTCAACCATTCCCCAAAGGATGGGTGCCATTTTATTTTCTAGTTCTTCATCACTACAAAAAAGAGCTGCTATGAATATTTTTATACATATGGATCCTTTTCTTCTTCCTTTGATTTCTCTAAAGTATAATCCAAGTATTGAAAACACTAGTATGCATAGTTTAGTAAATTTGGGGGCACAGTTCCAGGTTGTTTTTTTCCAAAATGGTTGGACCAATTCATAGTGATGGAGCTAATTTATCCTCTATAGTCTTGCTCATATAGAATTGTTTTCATGTTCTCTCTCTTTGAAATAAGAATTCCTTGGGACTGGATTTTTTCCCCCTTTCTTTGTATCCTATTTGTATCTTGTGTCTTAATGCAATGCCTCACACATAAAAAGGTACTTAATAAATGTTTGTTGACTGACCAAATGACAATCTGGAGATAATCTTGTCCTTTCGCTAAGAGGGGGAGCAAACAGGATAATAAAGACCTGGGGATGGTAGCTGTCATCAAATATGTGATAGGTTGTTATGTGGGTTAAAAAGACCTTGCCTTGGTCTCAGAGGACAGAACTGGGAGTAATAGGTAGAAGGTTCTTTTGAAAATTTTTTATTCATTTAAAACTTAAATACAAGAAAAGAAAAAAAAACATTTCTATGTACAGAGCAGAACATAAGAGAGGATTCAGTATAAAACAAATTTCCAGTTCAAATTGTTTGTTTAAAAATTATGTAATAAACATCACACATTGTTTTCAAAGCTACCCAGCTTTTCTATGCTTCCAAATTTTCTTTTATTCTCTGCTCTGCAGTTTTTATTTTATTTTTTTCTCCTCTCCTCACTGTACCCTAGAGAAGCCTACAATTAAACATGAATATATATGTATATGTACAAACTTATAAATGATGCATATGCACATATATACAATACATACATATCTATAATACCTGTATATATACATATACATACACATATACATATATATAAGATTATCCTATTCCTATTTCTATTGGTCATTTCTTTCTCTGGAGGTAGATAGCATCTTGTTTCATAGGTCCAAGTCTTCTCATGTTTTTCTAAATCAATTGGTTTATTGTTTCTTATATCACAGTAGTATTCAATCACAATCATATGCCCTAACTTATTTAGCCATTCCCCAACTGAAGAGCATCTATCATTTTGGCCAATTTCTGTATTCAATAATGATTTTTTCACATATATATATATATATATATATATATATAAAGTTTTCATGCCTTCATTGAAAAACTGCCTGTTTATAGCATTTGAGCATTTATCAGTTGAGATGTATCTCGTATTGTTATACATTTGACAGATTTCTTTATATATTTGAGAAATGAGATCTTTATCTGAGAGGTTATTAAAATTTCCCCCCAATTTTCTGCTTTCCTTCTAACTCATGGCTACATTGATTTTCTTTATACAAGAACTTTTTAATGTAATCAAAATTATCCATTTTACACCTCAACACTCCTTTGTCTCTCTAACTCTGCCTCTGTGTCTCTGCCTCTCTGTCCTTATCTGTCTCTTTCTTTGTCTCTGTATTCCTCTTTTGTTTCTTCATATATTTTTCTATCCATGAGTCTGATAGATAATATGTTCTATGTTCTTATTTTCTAGAACAAAGAGATAATTTTAAACTTGATATTAGGACAAATCAAAAAATCAGTCATTCCCAAGTAAAAAGGGTTGCCTCTGAAAGGAGGGAGCTGGATAACCATTTGTTAATTTGTTGGTGATGTCCCAGCAGGGACTCTGTTGAGTATGGGCTGGGTTAGATGACCACTGTAGTCCCATCCAGCCTTGAAATGCTGTGATCCAGGAGCTAGGAAAAGAAAAGCAGCTGTCTGCCTAAGGTTGCAGGGACATGCAGCTGCCTCCAATTTCCCAGGCCATTTCAGGGTATCTGAATTTGGAATTAGCCTCCTGCTCCCATTGTTTGTGGAGTGGTTGGAACCTGGCCAGGTGTGGTGAAGGAAGGGGCAGAGGCAAAGAACTGGAGGCTGTAGGGAATGAGATGGGTGATTTGAGGCAGGAATGAATTGTACTCCAGAGGGTTCAGAGTGTCTATGGGAGAGAATGCTGTGGTGAATGAGCAAGTTAGTTCCATGATGATGCTTTGGAGAATTTGGAGGGACCGTGGAAAAAAGTGTGAGCATTTGATTCAGTGAATATACACAGAAGAGGGAGGGAGCAAAGAAATGAGTGTCAGGCAAGTGTGTGTGGACCTTCCCCACTCCCCTCAAGGAACTAAATATGGAGAGAAAGCCAGTCTGTGTCCTAGTGCTCTATCTCTCTCTCGTACCCCACGAATACCAATATGAGGCTGCTAAGATTTTGTCTTAGTCAATTCATATGAATCATGCATTTCTGAATGCCTTTTAATTCCTTTTAAGAAACAGACTAGCAGTCCATAGGGCATATGTGACAGTTTCTTGACAATCCCATTGATTCTCCCCAGTCTCTCACTGGGAGAAAAAGGGGGAAACATCCTGTTTTCGTTTCTTTTTTTCCCCTCTCAATAGTATTTTATTTTTCCAATTATATGTAAGGATAGTTTTCAACATTCATTTTTGTAAGATTTTTGAGTTCCAATTTTTTTTGCCCTCTCTTCTTTACTTCCCTTTTCCTTAAGACAGCAATTTGATATAGGTTATGCATGTACAATCATTTAAAACACATTTCCATATAAGTCATGTTGTGAAAGAAAAACCAGAACAAAATGGGAAAACCATGAGAAAGAAAAAACAAGCAAACAAACAAAAGATGGAAATATTATGCTTTGATTAGAATTCAGGCTCCATAATTTGCTCTCTGGATAAGATGACATTTTTTTCATCCCAAGTCTATTGGAATTGCCTTGAATCACCATATTGCTGAGAAGAGCTAAGTCTATCATAGTTGATGATTACATAATCTTGTTGCTGTGTACAATGTTCTCTTGATTCTCACTCCTCTCAGCATCAGTTCATGTAAGTCCAGGCTTTTCTGCAATCAGTCAGCTCACTTCTTACAGAATAATAATATTCCATTACATTCATATAACATAACTTATTCAGCTATTCCCCAATTGATGGGCATCCACTCAATTTCCAATACTTTGCCATCACAAAAAGAACTCTGACAAATATTTTTGCACATGTGGGTCCTTTTCCCTTTTATGAAGTTCCTGATTTCTTATAACACATTTTTACTGTATTATGTGGTAATAGAAGTAACCTTTAGATACATAATCTCACTTGATCACATCATAATAAACTACATCCTCAACTAGTCCTCAGCATATTCCAAGAAGATGATGTTGATCTCACAGTGAAATCTTTAGAGTTGTCTCCTCATTTTACATCACTTCTCTCTTGCATTTCCTTTAATATAAAAACCTTATCCAGATGTCTCCCTCTTGAATAATGTGGTAGGTTTCCTTTCTTATGTTGATTTCATTTCATTTCATTTATCTTTATCAAAAACACATAGCAAATACTATTACAAGGCATTGTACTGGATTGTAAAGGAGAGAAATTACCTCATGGTGCTCATAATCTAGTTCATGTCAATGGTCCTTTTTTATTTTTTCTTTTTCATTTTTTTTCTGAGAAGTTGGGGTATTTTTTTCTTTTTAAAAGTACTGTTGATGCTATGATTTTTTTTACATCATTCTTATATCTAATGGTGTGGTGGTAAGTGTTTAACAACCAAGTCTCCAAGAAAGAAAAATGTACGCATGAAACACTTAAATTTAATTTGAATCATTAAGATTTTCTTCATCACTTTCTTAAGTCTAAAGAATCAACAAAAACAATAAATCAAGTCTTGCAGCATTAACTGATTTCTAAGATATAAATGATAATACTGAAAATTTAACAATATGCTCTCATGAATTTATTTTGAGCTGGTTCCAGCTTATATCCCAAAGATTCCTCCAACTCTGATACAATATCCTTCTTTGTGGTAATATAAGTATGCTTTAGATTCATTTTGAATTGTCATGTCATCCAAAGGCTCTTTGTGATGCCTTTCAGAGTTTCTTTTGCAAAGATACTAGAGTGATTAGCTATTTTCTTTTCTAGCTTATTTTACAGATGAGGAAACTGAGGCAAATTGTATTAAGTGATTTGTCCAAGTCTTATAGCTAGTAAATGTCCGAGGCTGGATTTGAACTCAGAAAGATGAGTCTTCCTGAGGCCAGATTCAGTATTCTATCTACTGTATTACCTAGTTGCCCCTATGCAAGCAAAGACAAATCAACACACTGACATGTCTGGAAATATATTACTACTCTGCCAGACATCATTATTTAAGCTTCACCATCCATTTTTGGAAGTAATGGTTTTTCACAATATTGGGCAGAATTCTTTGATCTTGAAGTTTTTCAGAAATGTTTCTTTTTACAATGGTGTAATCATGGTGTAAGTTGTTATTCAATTTCTGCTTTTTAAAAATCTATATTGGTTCATACAATCCTCAAGTTGCTCTGAAGTCTTCATATTTGTCATTTTTATGGCATGATTAATGTACCATAATATGTACTGCCAATCTTCAATCAATAGACACATGCTCTCCTTCCAATTCTTTGCTATGATAAGACACAAGGCATGGTTTTCCCCATATTATCTGATTAATCTGTTTCTTACTGTTATTACTGAGATGATAAATTAGAAAATAGTCCTTCTTGCTGCTATCTCCTATCACTAGAGCTCTTGGCCTAGCTTCCTACTACAATGGGAAGATTAAAGCCATCTGACATGATCTCTTTACTCTGTTTGTATCATAGTGTCTTTCTCCTTTCTGTATCCAGAAAAAGAGAATGTACTACTTTCCCCAAAGGCCAGTCTCTGGGTCTGAAATCAGACCCACCTCCTGCGGGACTCTTGCTTCAGCTGCCATCATCATCATCATCACCATCATCATCTGTCTCTCTCTCTGTTTTCTCCATCCCTCCCTTTCTCCTTCCCTCTCTCTCTTACTCCCTTCTCTTTTTCTCTCTCTGTCTTTGTCTCTTTCTCTCCTTCCCTCCTTTCCTCCCTCTCTCTGTCTCCGTCTCCGTCTGTCTGTCTCTCTCTTCTCCCCTTGTATTTTCATTCTCTCCAGGCTGCTTCTCATCTGCCTACAAACATGCTCAGTTCTAAAAAAAAATCCTCCCTTAGGACCTTGGAAGCATGGAAATATTATAAACTAACACTTCGGAGGATTATGATTTAAGAGCTTACTGAGAAGTTAAATGGAGAGAATAGGTATTAGGGATTCCAGGAAGAGGGAGATGGACCTGAAAAGAAAAGTGAGTGGCTACTAAAAGCAAAGTTTGTTCCTCCACAACTTGGGCCATAATAAATGGAAAGGGGAGGGAGCTAGGTACAGGGCAGGGTGAGAGTGAGTGCTAAAATTTAGCTCCTGTAAGAAACAGCCAGACTTTTGTTCCCTTCCCTTCCCCATGATATGAATTCCTTTTTGCTAGCAATTCCTTTTCTAGCTGCAGCCCTCTCACTTCCCCTTCAATCCACTCAAGCCAACCAAAATTCATCTACTTAATACTCCTAATCATTTCCACTCAAAGAATTCTCTATTCAGCCCTTCACATGCAAGATTTGAAGACCTGAACTTTTAAAAATCACCTGCAATGAGACCTCAGGGACTCATTAAGACAAATGCTCCTGAAACTATAACTAACTGCACAACTCTTATTTAGGGTCTTCTTTATAAAAATTAATCATGACAAGTTATCTGCCTCCATTCATGGAAGAGTATGGCCAAATCCTTGGTCATAGTTCAGCCAAGATTATGCTGTGACTTTTCAGGGCAAAACAGCAGGCAAGGTACAACAGAGCATGATCTGGGCTGGATGCTACTTTGGAGCAGATCTGACCGGGAGCACAAAATGTCTAATATAGGAAAGCCAAGAAATCCTCTCCTTTTTAGAATTCTCAGAATTTACGAGCAAACTTCCCATTTCACGAGTGGGGAAATTGAACGACAGATGGGAAGACTGAATGGTTTGCTCTACAAAAGATATTCTTAACCTTTTTGTATGTGTGTGTGTGTCCTAGATGCCTTTGAGCTTTTGTGAAACCTATGAACTCCTTTTCTGAATAAGGTTTTTAAATGTATAAAATAAAATGCATAAGATTACAAAAGAAGTCAATTATATTGAATTACAGAGACAGCTAGGTGGCACAATTGCTAGAACTCCGGATCTAGAATCAAGAAGATCTAAATTCAAATCCTGGCTCAGATACTTACAAGCTGGACAATCCTGAGCAAGTCATTTGATCTCTTTCAGCCTCACTTTGGTTGTCAGTCAAATGAGAATTATAATGACACCTATTTTCATTTAATCCTGTTTGCCTTAGTTGCCTTATCTGTAAAATAAGAAGGAAATAGCTAACCACTCTAGAAAGAAATGAGATAATATTTGTAAAATGCTTTGTAAACTTTAAAGTTGTATAAATACCAATTATTTAGTATTATTGCAGTTATAAAAATATAAAAAAATTATGGATCTTAGATTCAGAATTCCTGCTATAGTCTATTCAGGCTATTCATTTATTCAGAAAGTATTTATTAAGTATCTATGATATAAAGAAAGCAGTTATGTGGTTCAGTGGATAGAGTACCAGATCTGGAGTCAGGGGACTCATATTTGTGAGTTTAAATTTGGCTAATTTAAAATTAGCTGTGTCACCCTGGATAAGTCACTTAACCCTACCTACTTGTATCAGTTTCTTCCTGTAAATGAAAAAATGGCAAACCACTTCAATGTCTTGCCAAGAAAACCCCAAATGGAGTCGTGAAGAGTTAGACATAACTGAAAAATGACTGAACAATAGACAACAGTACACAGAACCCTGATGAAATATAGGCTTCTAAAATCATAGATTTGAGCAAGAAAAATCAAACCAAAGGGAAAAAACCATGAGAAAGAAAAACAAACAAACAAAAAAGGTGAAAATACTATGCTTTGATCTGGATTCAGTTTCCATCATCCTCTCTCTGGATGTGGATGGCATTTTCCATCCCAAATCTACTGAAATTGGCCTGAATCGTGTCATTGTTGAAAAAAGCCAAGTCTATCACGGTTGATCATCACATAATCCTGGTGCGTGTACAATGTACTCTTAGTTCTGCTCATTTCACTTAGCATCAGTTCATGCAAGTCTCTCCAGGCCTCTCTGAAATCATCCTGCTGGCCGTTTCTTACAGTGCAATAATATTCAATAATATTCATATACCATAATTTATTCAGCCACTCTCCAATTGATGGGCATCCATTCAGCTTCCAGTTCCTTGACACTACAAAAAGGGCTTCCACAAACATTCTTGCACATGTGGGCCCTTTCCCTCTTTTATGACCTCTTTGGGATACAGACCCACTGGTGAGACTGCTGGATCAAAGGGTATGCACATTTTTACAGCTCTTTGAGCATAGTTAGTATCTATTCTTGTCTGTAACTAGAATTATCTCCACAATGAGGGAGTCATACTCCCTGTAGCTGCTTCCTTTCTCAGGTGATTGTCTCTTCAAATCTCTCTATTCTTGGGAAGTTTCTCTCTTCCTGCCTAGATTCATTTTCTTCTACTATCTCAGTCTCCCTGAAGACATGGGTTATGAAGACAGAAGGATTGTTTTTTTCCACACCCTCCCTCTTACTCTAAGCTCCCTTCCTCATTGCCTCCTAATATAAATGTAAGTGTCTGCCTCTAAGAAGTGATCTTAGTTTGGAATCTTTCCCAAGAGATTAGATCCAATTTCCAAACTGATAAACATGGAAATGAATATTTTCTTTTTAAAAAATTTTTATTAATACTTTTTATTTGCAAAACATCTGTATGGGTAATTCTTCAACATTAACCCTTACAAAGCTTTCTGTTACAAATTTTTCCCCCCTACTCCCCACCCGTCTCCTAGATGGCAGGAAATCCACTACATGTTAATTATGTTAAAATACTTGACAAATCGAATATATGTATACATATTTCCACACATCATTTTTGTGCAGGAGACATCGTATCTGCAAGAAAGAATAACCAAATAAAGGAAATACAATGCAAGCAAACATCAATAGAGAGCATGAAAATGTTATGTTGTGGTCCACATTTCACATCCCTCTCTCTGGGTGTATATGGCTGTCTTCACTGAACAATTGGAACTGGTTTGAAGCAGGAAATGAATATTTTCTACCTCTAGTCTATGAGTGGTCGAAATTCCTCCAGCTATTTAAAGCACCTAAAGGCACAGTTAGATCATAATTCTGCTAGCCACTATAGAAGCACCCTTTCCTTCTGGCTTTCTGCCTTCATCCCTTCCCTCACTCCCAGGCTACCAAGAATGCATCAAGGCTGCTTGATTCCTTTCATGGCTTGGCTAGAAAGCCACAAACTCTATTATTTCTGGTGAAATAAGACAGCCACCATGTCTTACACACTGTCCTGCCTCTGCCTCTTCAGGTCCTCCAGACTTCCTCATCTTCCCTGCAGCTGAACTGTCCCTCAAAATTAGTGTGTTCCCTCAGATTAGGATTGTCTTGTTTTTATTGTTTATCTACCCAGGTTTAGCATGATATTTAATATAAAGTAAACATTTTGTTTATATATTACAACTAAATTCTGTGATTACTTTGTTTTGTTGTTATGGAAAATTGCCACCAAGTTCAGTGCTTCAGGGCCAGAAAGTCCAGAATTTAAATCCTGCTCTGATACTTGAGAGCTATATGATTATGAGAAAGTCATTTAACTTTGAGCCTCCATTTTTCATTTGAGAGGTGGAGTTAAAAATGCCTGTAGTCCCTGCATTACAAGGGTATTCTGAAGATCAAATGTGATAATATATGCAAACTGGAAGCTCTATAAATGTCCACTATTGTTTTCTTTACTACACAAATACTTAAATGTAATATTTACCCACATTTTGCCCCCACTTGGAAGCTGTGTTGGTGGTATTTATAGCGGCATGAACTGTTTTTTGAGCATTCCAGTAAGGATTTGGGAAAGATTGTTGGCAGAGGTGGGGAAGAGAAAAGAGAAAGAGGGAGTAGATATGACTCTATATTACTTGACTCATGGTTGACTCACATCCATTAATTGTCCATGTAAAAGACTTTTTTTTTTACAGTCAAGTGAATTTGTGTGTGTGTTTTAATGAAAAGTACATACTCAATACCCTATTGTGAAAAATGTCAATCTTTATTGAAGTTAGTGCCTAACTGAAAACATCAAAGTCATATTTCAGATGCTCAGCAGAAAGACATTTGAGAATCTAGAATCTGAATGGATTTTATTTGATTGGAGATGGAGGATGAAAAGTTGCTTCATTGCCTGTGCACATTTTGAGATGAGGGGGATACTGAGATGTGGATAGATGTTTCACAGGGGAAGAAAGAGGGCTGGGTACATATACTGGTTACTACTGGTCTGGGACAAGTCATACTTTTTTCCATTGCACATAGCACATAGCTGGTTATAGTCATTGTAGCATGACACTATCTTAGTTCTCAAAGCATCACCAGTTCCTTCAGTCAGTCCTTATATAGCATGATCTTGAAGCTCTTTGATATTTTCATTGGCTTCCTCTGTAAACTTTCTAGTTTATCAATATCCTAAAATGTGGAACTCAGAACTGGACATGATATTCTAGATACTCTGGCCAAGGCAGAGTGAACATAGAAGCTCTATCACTTCTCCAGTCTTGAACACTAAATCTATCTTAATGTAGCCTAAGATCTCATTAGAATTTTGGCTACCGTGTCACATTGTTGACTCATACTGATAAATTCGTTGTCAGGTGGGGCACTGGCTGGTTGCAATGTGTATGGTGGTTACATGAACAAACACACCAATTTCTACTTTTCACTGGTATTGCCTTATTTTGTTGTTAAGTCTTTCTTTCTCAGGTTCATAAGCAGTTTGGTGTATAAATATCTTAGAAATTACTAATGTAGCAGAAATTTTCTTTCTATTCAACTTGTTCTTTAACTCATTCTACACTGAGAAAAATCTTTCCTCTTTCTTTTTTCTCAGTAACAAACCATGCTGCCCAAAGACTTGGACACAAATTGTAAATGGCCACACACTTTGGTGAAAACTTCAAATAACAGAAAAACAAAAGCAGGTAATTAAGGAATAGGTTTCTGCTGGTAGGACATCATGGCAGCAGCTGAGGAAGCTTTCTCACCCTTCTTCCCATATTTCCCATAGGGGAAATGGAAAATGAACTGGATAGATAAAGGAGAAATGCTTTCTGTTTTTGTTTAGCTGGGCAGTGCTCCTAGGAAGCCGGGAGAAAACAGGCTCTGGGAATGGGATTTTGGTAGTGAGATCAGCCATAGTCTGTTCTCTCATTCTTGACTCATCCATATTCAGCCTGATTATTAGTCAGCTCTCCATGGTCTGGGCTCCCTTCTGTTGCCTAGGTAGCACTTAGTTTCCCAGTTTCCCAATAGCTGGATAGAAGCAGCATCAGGGAACCTTGGGATTTGTAGTCCTTCTCTTTTTTCTTTCTATAGGGCTTTTCTCAGTTTCACTTGTGTGACTTCTCAGAAGGAATTTCCTTCTCTAGGTAAAAATCCCCTGGGAATTCTGAATAAAATACACATGTACTTTCTTTCAGAGACTGTGAGGAAGATGGCTAATGTGAGGAAGACTGTGAGGAGCCAGAAATTTATTGTTTCACATTTTGAATCTTCTCTTATGTGAACATGACATTTTTTTCTCTTTCTCTTTTCCATTTGTTTTAGATAAATTCTTTTTTAAAAAATCAAATAAAAGAAAAAAATAAAGCAAAAAAAAAGAATGACACCATCAATTACATCTTCATCCAATCACATCATCATTCTGCCTTTGAAGGCAAACTACTCTTGTCCCTTGGCTCAGAGTAGTCCTACTTCCAGGTCTTTGCTCATACTTTTTCTCTGGCCTGAAATTCCTTCCCTCTTGTTTTCTTTTTCTGTCTTTCTTTTCTTTTTTTTTTCCAAATAGAAACAAAAATCTTCAAAGCCTAAATCCAGTTGTACCTTCCCACCTCCTGCCCAAGGTGATTACTCTGAACCTTTGAAAGATTATTTTTTGTCATTTACTTATCCTGCCCTATGCAATTAGTTATGATTTTCTAATTTAGCTAATAATATGAGAGAATGGAGAGTGCTGGGAGTTAGAAGGCAAGTTTGAGTCCCTGTTCTGACACTTATTAGCTGTGTTGTGGGCTAGGACATGAGTGGAATTTGAATTAACCCCCCACTTTCCCAATACCAACAAGGCTGTTGTGAGTCACTATGAAGCAGACCTGCAATAGCTGAAGTTAGCTCTGCCCCTGAGCTCATTGACCTGGGACCAGAAGTATAGTAAGGCTCAAATGAGATATAAAGCACTTTGCACACCTTAAAGTGATACATATATGCCAGTTAGTTATTGTTATCCTATCATCACCAGGAACAGCTGGGAGTTGCAGAGACAGAGAGCCCTAAAGTGAGGAAGACTCAAATTTAAATCCAGCCTGAGATGCTTACTAGTTGTGAGACCTAGGCAGGTCACTTAATCCTATTTGCCTCAGTTTCCTCATCTGTAAAATAAATTGGAGAAGGAAATGGCAAATCAGTCCAGTATGTTGGACGTGACAAACACCCAATCTGGTGATGACTTTGCACCCTATCTTTTATAGTATTCCTGCTGAGCTCAAGCAGTGTTTATAGATCTATCTAGGAGTGTGCTGGTAAATGTTTAACAACCAGGGTCTAAGGGTGAGGGGGGAAATGGGTGGAGATATCTTTAAATTTATTAACATTTTCTTAAGTGTTCTAAGTTCTAAGTTAAGAACAAAACAATAAACCAAGCCCTAATTTGTGGTAATTACTGATTTCTGAGGTGTAAATGAGCTTACTAAAATTTTAACAATTTTGCAAGCTCCTGTCTGGGGCCTTTGGAACCTCTTAAGCAAAGAGTATATAAGTTACTTTAGCATTCTAGCAGAGCCTTGGCCTTGCCAACTGTTTATCTCTGTGTCTCTCTGTCTGTCTCTGTTTCTCTGTTTTTGTCTCTGTCTGTCTCTCTCCTATATTTTTTTGGATTGTTTTTACCTTGGGGTTATTGAATGTGATTTTATTCAAGAAAATTGCATATTTTAACTCTAAGACTTTGAGTGGTCCCTTGTACAAATGTGGAAAGGAAGGAACTGTGTAACCTTGGGCAAATCTTTCTGAGTCAGAGCCCCTTTATCTATAAATGAGGATTGAAGCACCACAGAAATGGGAGCCACTGCTGTTTTTCTGTGTTTGTGTCTTGTTTACAAACTAGGCTATATGCTTCTTGAAGACAAGTACTCTTCCTTATTCTTCATAGGCCCCATAAAAACTGTTATAGTACCAAATACACACACATTTAATAATGACTGGCACATAGTTGGTGCCTAATAAATACTGATTAACAATGACAATGGTGATAATGACAGTAATAACCATGCATAGAACATGGGCTGCGTTTTTATGCCTATGAATTATAATAAAATGCCCCAACCAGTCAATAGTCTTAATTCCATCAATGCTATGCTGATTCTCAAAGACACTTTTCTAAGGAGGCATGTACTAATAATTAATAATAAAATCTGAAACAGAGAGCTTTAAGGTTTGAAATATTTTGTATATTATCTTACTTGAGCCTCATAGCCCAGAGAAATGGGTCCAGAAAGTTTAACCGAATGGGCTCTCCATCAGATACTATACCTCTGGGAAGCAGCATGAGAATGCCACAAGGAGAGAAAGGAGATATGAGCCTGTCATTGCCAGGGTAATAAGTCACTAAGGCCACATTTGTTATTTAACTGTGTTCTTCCCTATTACTGTACTCTAAATTTGTAGCTATTCTTACTGACACTATATATAGTTGGGAAAGAATGTACTCCAGTTTCATGGAGCCAGGGAAAATGTTAATATTATTCTTTTTATAATGTCATCTTACTAAATGGCTTTGCATTGAGCTAATTACATCCATTAATGGACTAGTAAAGGCTCAAAGATCAATGGGATATCATGTGCTATAGTTTTCAGAGTTTGGGCCCACAGAGTACTGAAACTATGGTAGAATTTGTGCTTTGGAAACTCTAACCCATGAGTATGAGCTGGCACTTAGTGGGGAACTAGTGAAAACTTCAGAAGTTTTGTATGGAATATATCTGGGCACCTTAGGCACCCGAAGGATCAATTGGGCAGATTCTCCATTTGAGATTCCCATTTATAAAACTCTGGTTTTGCAGGAATCCACTGGAGAAAAATTAATATTTTTGTCTTGCATTGTTTTAAAATTGTAATTGTATAGCCAGTTTCTTGGGGGTGTTTCCATTACAAATTAGACAAATTAGACTTTGAGATAACTCTTGCCTAGTTGAATACTTAAATATTATTCAGTTGTGCCCATTAGGAGTATGGAAGCTGAATAAACACTGTGGTTCTTGCAGCACTAGAATACTGGCACCTAGCCATTCATCCTAAATACATTGCAAGAATTCATCCTTGTTCATTTTAATTTTACAAAATGTGACTTTTGATTAGATCAAGGCTACTTATTGTGACATAGGTGTAGTTTAAGTCTGGAAAGCATTCCCTACTTTGACAGATTATGATGTTTCAAGTGGATATTTTAAGATTTAGTCTAAATTTAAGCTTAAGACTTTAGAACTATAAACTCACATAGTACCTTGAATTAGAGTTAATAAATCACTTCCGTAGTGACCCAACTGACAATCTTCAAGTGCCGCCTTGAGTTAGGAGTTGCGATTAGCACACAGAGGGGACACTGCATGTGTATCATTTGTCTCTCTCCATACAATCCCCTCCTTCTTCCTACTCTTCCTATATTACATTCCCAATATTATAAGCTCCAGGACTGTTGTATTTTTGACTTTGTATCACCAGTGTTTGACTCAGAATGTACTTAATAAAAACTCACTGATAGAGAATTCTAGAATATTTTTCAAATAATGTTTATTCAGTATCCAGAAAAGGAAGAGTTAATTACAAAGAGCCAGTGTGACTTCATCAAGAATAGGATATGCCAGACTAACCTCATTTCCTTGTTGGACAGGATTACTAGCCAATGCAGTAGATAGTCTACCTCCATTTTATTTTAATTTTCATAGCTTTATTGATAGCTTTCATTTTTCCATCACAGTTATCTCCCAATATTTACCCCAATCTCTGCCCTTATACTGCACCCTTATTTGTAACAAAGGAAAACTAAATTTAGCAAAACCAATTGACCAAGAAATTCTTCAAAAAGCAAATGCATCATTCTTCACATCATTCTTTGGACCTGTGAGGAATTCCCCCTCCCAGAGAATCCCCCAAAACCTGGGGCAATAGAGCCCCATAAGGGGGGTGTGGAGATTATTGTTCTGTTGAGTATGACTCCTTGTAACCCCATTTGGGATTTTCTTGGCAAAGATACTGGAGTAGTTGGTTATTTCCTTCTCCAGCTCATTTTACAGATGAGGAAATTAAGGCAAACAGAATTAAGTGACTTGCCCAGGGTCACACAGCTAGTAAGTATCTGAGACTGGATTTGAACTCAGGTCTTTCTGACTCCAAGCCTGGCTCTATCTGCTGTGCCATCTAGCTGCCCCAGGGATGGAGGTACTACATTACATTTTTAATTCAGATAAGACAGAGACTTTGAGAGTTGCTTGTTTTTTTTTTAATATGATAAAAATGTTCCTGGAATACTCAAATCACCACAAGAAACAAATCTCAAAGACTAAGAGTTAATGAAAAGGCAGAAAAGGAGGGACCATGACTGGCTTATATTAAATTAGTAGGACACAAACAGAGCTGGACTCTTTGAGCTGAGGAGCTGGAAGGGACTTTTGAAGATCATCTTGTCTGTCACATTTTATAGATGAAGAAAACGAGACCCAGAGGGGTAAGGTTACCTTCTGAAGGCACAGAGCTAATTAGTGGCAAACTATCATCTCAAGTCTGGGTTTTTCTCCTATGATATCCTGCTGCTCATCATGAAAGTCAGCTGAGGACATCTACGTGAAATCTTTTTGTCAATTGTAAAGTACAATACAAACATCGGATATGAATAATTTTAAAAATTCTTATATGGTTTCATAGTATGGGACAATTAAATTGCACAATAGATAGAATACCAGCCCTGGAGTCAGGAGGAGCTTTGTTCAAATACAGCCTCAGCCACTTAACCAGCTCTGTGATTTTGGACAAGTTACTTAATCATGTTTGACTCAGTTTCCTCATCTGTAGAATGAGCTGGAGAAGGAAATGGCAAACTACAGTATCTCTGCCAAGAAAATCCCAAATGGGGTCATGAAGAGTCAAACATGATAGGAATGACTGAACAAAAACTCATAGATATCACAGAAGATGGGTCAGGTGCCAGACACCTGGATTGGATTGTGAATTAGCTCTTTCCTACTCTCTTTTCTCATCCAGCAAATTTAAAAAGAGTATTTGAGGTTGATTTTTTGCCTCCAAGAAGATTGACACTTGAACTAATCAAGACCTCTGAGCAGAACCAAAACTAGGAGTTACTGTGCCTAGGACAAGTACCATGCATTTTAAGTGAAGTTCAAGGCAAGCAGTACAAGGCAGGACAACAGGTGAGCTGGGGAAGAGATGGAGATCAGGACATACACACCAGCATGACTGTTGCTGCAAAGACCACTTGGGATTGGAGGGTGAGACTGGGGGAGGAGTTCATCACAGCCCACCATCTGGTAGCTTTCTATTTTTACTAATTATTCCTGCTAATTAGGTTATAAGCTCAGTGGAGTCTATCTTGCTGAAGGACTGCAAGTACTATTTAAATATTTTAAATTTGACTGGATTTGAACTCAGGTTTTTCTGGTTCTATCTACTGGGTCACCAACCTGTCCCGAGGTGGAAGTGCTACATTACATTTTTAGTTCAGGTAAAACAGATTAAAGGTCTGATTGCACGATCCCACTTGTGACTCTTCCTATGAGTATCTTTCCTATTTTTTTTTTTTTTGTATAAGAAGGAGAATTCAGATTTCTCTTATTAGTTTCCTTCAGCAGTTCATTATTTTTTAAAGGTGTTCCTTTTATTTAATATTACATCCTCTGTTAGATACTTTAAAGTTATTTTCTCTCCTTTTTTTCTTCTTTTCTTATAGTGGGGAGAGAATGGGCTAGAAGTCAAAAGACATAGGTGTAGAACTCAACTTTGAGCTTATTGCCTGACTCTATGATTGTTGGAAATTACTTCATCCCTTGCAGCCTCAGTTTTCTTATCTGTAAAATGAAGGGGATAGACTAGATGAGTTCTAGTCTTTGCAGCTCAGAATAATATAATCCTTGGGTCTCAGGACTTCAGCAAAGGCAAAAGTAGAAAAGGTGATAGAGGCTATGTCAGTCAATGAGTCAACAAGTATTCACTAGTCATTTACAATGCACCAGGCAAGTAGGTGGAGCAATGGTTAGAACACCAGACCTGAAGTCAAATCTGGCCTCAGACACTTACTAGTAGTGTGACCCCGGGAAAGTCACTTAACCCTGTTTAATTCAATTTTCTCTTCTATAAATAGAAAATAGTAGTTTCAATAAAGGTTTGAGCAAACTAGGCAATTATTTTAAAGCATTTAAGGGTAAGATTGCCCAAGGATAAGTCTCAATGAGGATTATTGATTTGGGTTCCTCTTGGAGCCGAAAGGGCCTTAGAGGCTTTTTTCTACCTCCCTCACCCTCACCCATGAAGGAATCTCTACACCATGACAATAATCATGACTTACATTTATACAGTATTTGAGATTTGCAAGGCAGTTTACATACATAATTTCATTTGATCATCAACTCTGGAAGGTAGATATTATTTTATCAATTTTGCAGATGAAGAAAGCCTGTAAGAAGAGGCTAAGCAAAGTCGAATAACTTCACAGGAAATATACCGTGTAGAAAGTGAGTTAGTTAAATAACGAGGACGGGAATCAAATCTAAATCTTCCTGACTTAAGTTTAGCATTCTATCCACTAAGCCATGTTGCTTTATCATCTGACAGATGGTTATTCATTATCTGCTTGAACACTTCCAATAATGAGACATACACTTCTTATAGGGCAGCCCATTAATTGCATTTTGAGTCATCTCTAATTGTGAGCTTAATTTAATTAGTATCTGTTCTAAAATGGAGGTGAAACCAGTGTTTTTCAATCCAAAAGTAGTTTGGAATCTTTACTGTGAACTCAGCACTGGAATCAATACTCTAAGAGGTGCTAAAGAAATAAAGACATTATTCTTTGTCCCCAGGAGTCTTCTATCTCAAGGTTTCTTAAACTGTGGGTTGTGATTCCATAAGGGGTAGTGTAACTGAATGTGGGGGTTGCAGAATTATGATTTATTATCAGTAAATGTTTGATTTGTATATCTATTTTATATATCTGCATATCCAGGTTGTTTAAAATTTTCTTGGGTGAAAAGGGGTAAATGAATGAAAAAAGATTAAGAAACCCTGCTCTATCTAGCAGGAGAAACAAGACAAATGTGAACTTCTAATTGTTGGTTAGATTGTAAGCTTCCAAGGGCAGGATGATGATGATGATAATGATTACTATTATTTTTTCTCTTCTTTTCCTTCTCATCTTCCTCCTTCTCCTCTTTCTTTTCCTCCTTTTCCTTCTCCTCTTTCTTCTCCTTTTCCTTCTCCTCTCCATCTCCTCTTCCTCCTCCTCATTTTCTTCTTCCTTCTCATTCTTCTCCTCTTACTGAAGGCCTATAGCACAAAGTCTAGTTTAGGTCTTACCTATTTCATCACTGCCTTTTTCTCCTGTTTATTGTATTGTACCAATTACTGCTTTGACCATTCCTTTAACTATGGACAGATACAACAAACTCCATTTCTGGAATCTAGTCTCCTAAGAAAACAAGACACAGGACATACCACCTAGGCATTGGACAATGTTGGCCAAATCCCCAGAGAATCAGAGACATTGACTTGGTAATGGCAACCCCATGACTCCCTGACTTTGTGGCTGCAACTAGACACTGAACCAAAGCACAATACCTGATCTCTCATACCTAGCCTGTTTTTGCTCTATACTTAACTCAATGTAATGGGCTCATTTCCAAGACAGCAGCAGCCACATTCTTCTGGAACCTGTGCTAAATATTTTGCAGGTAATTACTTATTCTCTCTAAGGCAGAATTCCCTACAGGTGTGTTTCTCCTGAGTCAGCATCTCGATGTAGCTTCTTCCTCTTTCTTTGCTCTTCTGAGACAATTTTCCCACATCCCTCTCTTCTGCTGACACAGGTAGAATAGGGGAGCAAGGGTGATACAGGCAGAGAACAAAAACATGGAGGTAGAAAATTGTGAGGTATATTCAAGTAACAGCAAATTGTTCAGATGAGCTGGAATATAAGGACTTTTCTGGGGACAAGTAGGAGATGTTTCAAGCTGAGTTGGGGCCAAATCTTGGAGGGGCTTGAATGTCAGGTCAGTGAGTTTACATTTTAATCAGGAGGTAAACTTTGAGTAAAGAATTTATTTTTCCACAGAATGAGATCTCAGGAAACAAGTAAAAAAGCACTGCATTGACTATGACACTTAGGTTGTAAACCTTGCTTCCTGTTGAAGATTTCACAACTGGAGAAAGGAAAATGCTATTTTCAAAAGAGGGAAGAATATGGAGGTCCTGAAAACTGTAGGCAGCTTGTGTATAGAGCAAACGGGCCTAGAGTCAGAAAGATTCATTTTGCTGAGTCCAAATCTAGCCTCAGTTTCTTTGTTCAAGTCACTTAACTTTGTTTGCCTCAGTTTTCCTCATCTGTAAATTGAACTGGAGAAGGAAATGATATAATACACTACTGAAATGATTGAACACAGAACAAAAAACTATAGGCTAGTGCTTTTCATTCCTGGAAAGATTTTTTTTTTCTGAGGCAATTGGGCTTAAGTGACTTGCCCACAGTCACACAAGTAGGAAGTGTTAAGTGTCTGAGGCCAGATTTGAACTCATGTCCTCCTGACTTCAGGGCTGGTGCTCTATCTACTGTGCCACCTAGCTGCCCCTATTCCTGGAAAGATTAAAGAACACTTTATTAAAAGAATTTTTGAGCATTTAGAAAGAGAAGTGATCATTAAGAGCTAGCATTTCTTTATCAAAAATGGGTCATGTGAAAGAATCTTCATTTCTTTTTATATCAAGGTTTCTAAGATTGGTAAATGGATGAATGACATAGAAACAGTATGCTGGGACTTTAGCAAAGTATTCTATAATATCCTCCTTGTAGACTGGATGAAGATATGAGGGCCAGATAGTGGAACAATTAGGCAAGTTGTGAATCGTTTGTATGACAACCCAAAGGAGTAACTAACAATAGTTCAGAATCAATAGGAAGGTAGAGTGGTAAAGGGGAACAGTACCAGATTAGATGTAAAAATCAAACAAACTTAGGTTCAAACTTTGGTTTTGCTGTTTGCTACTTTAGTGACTTTGGAGGAAATTATGTTACCTCTCTGGGACTCAGTTTCCTCATCAGTAAAATTAAGGAGTTGGACTATGGAAGGACAACTGGACGGCAGAGTACATAGAGCAGTGGGCCTGGAATCAGGAAAATTCCTTTTCATGAATTCAAATCTAGTCTCAAATACTTATTAATTTTGTGACTCTAGGAAAGTCACTTACTCATTTGCCTCAGTTTTTCCTCATCTGTAAAATGAGTAAAATATAAAATGAGAAGGAAATAGCAAACAATTCCCATGTCTTCACTAAGAAAATTCCCAATGGGATCACAAGGAGATAGATATGACTGAAATAACTGAACATCAACAAGGTCGTTCTCTTGTAGTTGGAAATCCTTGGACCTGGAGGGAATTCTCCAAGTGAAGTGTCCATGGAGCTCTTTTTTTGTGCTTTTCAATATTTCATGATTTGAATAAAAGTATAGATGGCATACTTATCAAATCTACAGATAACTTTTCACTGGAAAGAAGAGCAAAAAAGCTAGAAGACAGAGTCAGGATCCCAACATACCTCAATCAGAATAATGGGCTGAATCTGATAAAATGAAATATAATAAGAATAAATTATTGTTGTTTCTCATTTTCCTCAAAGAGGACCAATAATATCATGGGGTAATGTCTTGACTTGCGCATGAATTGGATTTAAGTGAGACAAAGTTGCAAAAAATTATCAGCCTCACTCTCTCCTCCCATCATCAAAGTCCAGGGACAGGATATAAGGCAAGATAACCAGCAGTGGCCCAGGATTGCAGTGGATGGCCTTGGCCTTTTGAAATTAGGTCTTTCCTAGGTCTCAGTTTGTGTGTGACAAATTCTAGATTTGGGTTCTAAATTCAAGATGGAGGAGGTTCAACTATAGTTTATGGGAAAAACATCTGGAATTGTTAATATCTTGAAATATTAATATAAATGAACAGCAGGATATTGCCAAAAAATCTTAATATGAACTTAACTTTCTTTAAGAGGCATTATGCCCCAAAGGAGGTAATAACAATCCTCTGCCCTGGTGAGACTGCATCTGGAGTATTATGTTCTGTTCTATGTAAAGGACATTGACAAACTAGAGTTCATTCTAAAAAATGTCATTAGGGTGGTGAGTGTCCAGAGTCCATGCCACTTGAAGATTGGTTGGAGAAATTGGGGAAGTTTGCCTGGAATAGAGAAGACTTAATTTGGTCTTGACACTGGTCTGCAAGTACTAGGTCCCAAAAATCTGTTGATTGCTGTTGTTTCTGTTGTTGTTTTTGGTTGTGTCTGTCTCTTCATAACCTCATTTGGAGTTTTCTTGGCAAAGATATCCTGGAGTGGTTGCCATTTCCTTCTCCAGCTCATTTTACAGATGAGAAAACTGAGTCAAACATGGTTAAATGACTTGCCCAGAGTCACATTTCAATTCAGGAAAATGAGATTCCAAACTCCAGGCCCAGAACTCTATCCACTATTCCATCTAGCTGCCCCACTGTATTTAATAGCTATTTGGAACACCCTGTATTTGAAAGCCTATGGGAGAGGGATTAGATTTGTGCTTGAACCCAGAAGACAGAATTAGGATCCTTGTGGGGAGGTTTCAGAGAGGGAGACTTAGTCTCAAGGTAAGGAAAAGCTTCCTTAGGCCACCCAAAAAATGAATGGGATTCCTCCGAATGTAGAAGTGGAACTACACTGGAAGAAAGCTAAGGTTAGATGATAGCTCATTAAAGATATTCTAGAGGGATTATGTTCAGGAATGAGTTAAACTAAATGGTTTCTTATATTCCTCCCATCTCTGAGATTCTATGATTCTTTGAGTTATTTAGTCCAGAAAAGAGATAACTGAGAAGGAACATGATATATGTCTTCATGTAGTAATTATGTCCCTTCCCTAACCTGCTGGAAGAACGTGTTGATTAATTAGATTTAGATTTTAATCTCCTGTACCTACTTGTGTAAATGGGCAGAGAATGAACTTGATTTTCTTTTGTTATTTATACTGCTATTATGTCTTGATTATATCCTTTTGTATTGGAAAAATAAATGCTTTCAAATATTTGGACTGCCATTTGAAAAAAAGGGTCATATTTATAATATTTTAGGATCACAGATTTAGAGCTGGATGTCCTTTTACTTCATTTACTCCAATTTCTTCATTTTAGGAAAAGCAAACTAAAACTCAGAAAGATTAAGTAATTCATTTATGGTCACACAACTTTTAAATGTCGGAGCCAAGATTTGACTTGTTTTGCTCAACCCCAGAGGGCAATAGGTGTGTGGGAATTACACAGGAACAGATTTCCATTTAATGAGAAGAAAAGTTTCTTAATCATTAGAGCCTTGAGCTTGATATAACAACAATCCTTTTTGCACACCTTCTGAATGATCTTAGCCACAGCAAAATTCCAAAATTGTTTCATACCAGTACCAAGTGGTCCCTGAGCTCAGACCCTAGTTTGATCTTGAAGCCCTACTAGGAATTAATCTTGTCTCATTGTGGTTGTCCCGTTATCATCAGGGCTATCGCTGTAGTCACTAGTGTATGTATTGAGATTTGCCCACACTAAAGTGGGTCTCCTACTAGAGGAGACCTGGGACATTGTGTCTAGTTTCCCTACTTCAACAGTTTGGTTCTGATTTTTGCTGTATGATCAAAAACAAATCGCTTAACCTTTCTGTGACTTGGATGCTCACCCATTTAAACAAGCCCTTATACTTATTGAATTGAAGCATCCCCACTGGGGTTGACTTCCCCTATAAGTGTAGCAGATTGGGTCCAACCTAACCTTTTCTGAAACTCTTTGAAATCTGCTCTCCAATGTGTGTCAGACTAAATTTAGCCTTCTCTTTCTCAAAGCCACCTCTTTATTCCTCATGAGGCTTCACTCAGAAATCCTCCATTAAGCTTCAATGCCAAATACCCTTCCCCATTCCACTTTTCAGCTTTATTATATATTGTCTTTCCCTAGTTGAAAGTTATCTCCCGAATCCAACAACTGACTTTCTTCTTTTACTTGTATTAGGATTCTCAGAACTTAGCACAGTGCCTGGAACATAAGAGCTTAATAAATGTTTATTGATCAACTGAATTTACCTATCTATAAATGATATCTGTACCATGATCTCAGAGTTTTTATGAATAAAGCATTTATAAACCTTAAAAAACAACACATAAATTTTTTTTCATTTAATTTGATTTGATTTTTCTCAGCGTTCTAGCCTATAGAGATATTTTTGAAATATTCAGAGTATTAGCTTTCTCAGCCTTGTGTCAACAGAAGATTTTATGTGTTCCATTTATGCTTCTATTCAAGTCACTAACAAAAGCATTAATTAAATAGAATAGGGCTAAGCTCCAATACTTGATATAACCTACTGAATACTTTCCAAGTTGACATTAGTCCATTATTTAAGGAGATCTAAATTCACCTAATCATCTAATCTGCATCTCTCCATGTTTTCTTCAAGAAGAGCATAACATTGTGCTAAAATCAAGATAAGTAATATCTATAGCATTACCTTCATTACTTTCATCCAATTGGCAATTCTGTCAAAAAAGGAAATAGGGTGAGTCTGGAATAACTTGTTCTTGGTAAATTTATGTTGGTTCCTTGTGATCATTCCTTCCTTCTTGAGGTGTTCACTACTACTAATAATAATAAAATTTACATATCATTTTAAGGTTTGCAGAATACTTTATAAATATCATCTCCTTTGACCCTCGTGGAGGCAAATTAAGGTTAAGTGGCTTACCTAGGATCATTCGGCTAGCACTCTGAGTAGAATTTGAATTCCGGTCTTTATTCCTGGCCAGGCATTCTACTGAATGAACTAGCTGCTCACTAATGTTTCTTCAATAATAAATTCTAGAATTTTGCTAGTTAAGTTCACTTGCATTACAGTTAGCAGATTCTTATTTATTTTCTCTTGAAAAACGGCACTTTGCCCGTCTCTGGTTCTATAGTATTTCTCCTGTTCTCCTGTTCCCCTGTTTTCCTGTTCTCCATGGCCTCTCCAAGATTTTTGGCAGTAGTTCAGTTACTGGTTCTTTAAGTGCTCCAGGATAGAGTTCACCTGGGTCAGGTGACTTGAACTCATTGAGGACAGCTCTTATCTCCTTATTTATCTTGGGTATCAATTCACTATTATCCATTTTGTTCCATTTGTCCTAGTCCAAAGATTACTTTCCTTGGCAGAGAAAATAGAAGGAAAATAAGAGTTGAAAAGCTCTATCTTCCCTCTGTTATCAATTATCATTATCCTGTTCACTCTAAAGAAAGGTATGAAGGATCTTATCCTCTCTTTAGTCCTCTTCTCCTCCCCCCAACATAACTTTCCACCCCCACTCCCATCTCTCACTTTCAAGTTCTGATTATTCTTATCTTTCACAGCTGGCTTCAGCTTAGTCTCAGCTTTAGCTGAAAACTATTCTTACAGGATTGTTGGAGCTTTCGAGTTCATCCTTTATTATCTGCCTTTGTTTACATCTTATTAAACCATCTCCTTAAAACTGAAGTTAGTTTATGAATTCCTTAAGCACCTACCTTGGTCTCTTTGGACAACTGCCCGTTTCCTCCTCATTGGAATTGTTTTCTTTTGTGTTTTCAGGATTTCATTGATTAAAACTTCCCTATCACTATCCAGAACCTAGTACAGTTCTAACTTGTATTAAACCTTAGTAATCAGTAAATGAATACTTGCTGAATTGAATCAGCTTTCCCATCCCCATCTCAATTGATTTTTCCTTTAATACTTTAGCAAATGAAATCCAACCTATTCTTTTTCCTGAATCCTTTGAAATCTGTTCTCAAAAAATCTGGGATGTGTATGTTGGACCTAACTTTCTTTTCTCTATCACAAATTCCAAGACAGTGTAGTCAGTTCCTCCCATATTTCCCATCGATACCACCCTAGCAATCACCTTGTTGGTGAGAATCAGATCCAGATGATAATTCTATTCTTTCATTCCTACATCATTTGAAAAATGAAATTATCATGAAATCAAATCAAAAAATTATTGACTGCTCTGCTATTGGTAGGATAGTAGATTACCAGATCCCTATCACTACTATTACCATGATTTGTGATTTTGTTTCTTGACTACCTCATTTATTTCCTCTTTCTGTTCAAGTAGATTATAATATATCCCAATAAAAATATTGCTTTTGTTTCTATTTTCATTTATCTTTATTTAAATGCTTTCCATCATGCTTTCCCTCACTTACTTTTTTCCTAGATTTCTTCATGAAATAATTTTCTCATTATATAATGCTAAATCTTTCCCCTCTCCCTTTACTTATCCTTTTCTTTTGAATTTTCTTTTTAATACTTATCCTTTCTTTTGAATTAGTGATACAATTCCAAAGCCAGATTAAATCCTTGGGGTTCAAACTAATACATCTCAGTGAGAGTTAAAAAGTGAAATTTTTAGCAAATCTTTGAGTGACTAAGTCATTATGACTATTGTAAAAACCCAAATTACCTACAAAGCAACACTATTCACTTGCAGAGAAAGAATTGATAAATAGAAGTATGTATAGGATGATGTGTGTTTGCATATATACATATGTATATACACATATATGTATACACACATACATATTTGGGTCTAATGATAGCCATCTTTAGGGTAGGGGGAGAAGAAAAAAAAGGGAAAAAAGTTATATAATAACTTTTATTATTTATTTAAAAGGAATAACAAGTTTTACATAGTAGGTTTGCAGTTTCATATACAATCTTTTTTAATTTTTTCTTCTACTATGTTATGGAAATAGTTTTCTTTCTTTTGTTCCCCAAATTTGTTTTATTTGAAGAAATAGAATAATAAAAAAGAAAATCAGAAAAGCAATACAAAACAAAAGAAAACATTGTCATATACCCAGCAGAACATCAGAGAGGATTCAAAATATATAACAACAAATACCAATTTAAGAAAAAAAAATATATATATAATGTATGTGCGTGTATTAGTAGAAGAAATTATGTTCATGAATATTCATCTTTTCTTTACTTCCTTGTAAATTGTTTTTTTATTCTCTGCTGTTCACCTTTTTTATTTTATTCTTTTTTCCCTTTTCATCCCCCCCACCCCCAAGCAGGCTATAGTTAAAAAGGATATATTTATATATAATAGCCATATTTACCCTCCCCCCATACACACGTCTTTCCCATCCCTGCTAACTCTTTAATTACATTCTGCTTTATAACTTGCCTTATTATTAATTTCCCCCCACCCAAGAATCTCTCTATTGTCTTTTTCCTGCCCTCTTTGCTTCCCCACCCATTCATCCTTCCTTCCCTTATTTCTTTATAGATTATGGAGGGTGCTATACACTTCATGGTATATATATAATATTGTCTATTGAACCCATTCCTGATATGAGTAGGTTTTCAGAAACATAAGCCCTCTTTCCCCCTCTAATGCCTCTGTGTTCATTCTTCCTCTGTACCTCATTTGTTTTTGATTACTATTTTTACTTTTACTCTGTTAATCTTTCTTTTGAGCTTCTCTATTGTCGATGTGAATCTTAAACATAAAGTATACACTTACTATGTAAAAAAATTAACAATTTGTTTATTTTTAAATAGTTTCTCCATATTGAGTTCCTTAAAATGGATTTTTCATATTGGCTCTTATATGTTCAATTTTCTGTTAAGTTCAGGTTTGGTTGATAGAAAGTCCTGAAAATCTGCAAGTTTGTTGAATCGCTCCAGGACAATTTTCTAGAATTATTTCCTGCATTATTGTGTCAAGGTTCTTTTTTTGATCACAACTTTCTGGCAGTCCAATTGTTCTTATATTTTCTTTTCTTGATTTGTTCTCCAGATCTGTATTTTTTCTTATAAGATGTTTCACATACTGTTCTATTTTCTCTTTCTTTACAATCTGCTTTGTTATTTCTTGGTCTCTTATAGCTTCACTGGCTTCTCCTTGTCCAATTCTAACTTTCAAAGAATTTTTTTTTATCTTTGAGACTCTGTACTTCCATTTCTTATTGGCTGTTTTTTCATAATCTTATTTTTCTTGGATGGTTTTAATTTTTTCTTTAGTTTTTTCTCAATGTCTCATTTGATTTTTGAATTCTTTTTTTGAGTTCTTCTGTAAATTGTCTCTGGGCAGGGAGTCATTTCATGTTATTCTTTGGGAGCTTTTTTTTTTGTTTTGTTTTGTTTTACTGAAGTGTCTTCCTTTGAAGATGAACACTATTCTTCACTGTTCCCATAATGTTTCAATGGTGGTAAATGGGACCAGGTGAAGGTTCCTCAGAGGCTGTAAGTAAAGTAGGTCAGACCTTAGGTCTAAATTTCAGGAAGTCCTATGATTCCTATTCTCAGAGGACTATAGGGCAAATAAGTCAGATCCTAGGTGTAAGCTTCAGGAAGTCACATAACCCCCAAGAAGTAGACAGCGTCATTGACCATTGGTCAACGTTACTTCCTTTTCAGTCCCTCCAGTGAATTTAAGAATCAACAGGAAGGGGGTTTTACCCACATATTTTCTGCTATATAAGCTATTTTCTGCTTTCTGCCATGTACCACACACCATGCTGGACTGTCCAGTTTATGTGCTTGGACTGCTCCCTGCAAGGACTGAATCAATGCTTCCTGTTTGTATCTGGAGATACCTTCCAGTTTAGGTCAGGAGGAGTCTAGCACCCCATCCCACACAGTGAAGTTCTTTCTTCTTTGCTGGTTCATTTATTTTTTAATAAGAGGTATTAGTCTAAGCACCTCTAATCATGGGGGGATGGTACCCCAAGCTTCCATTCTGTTCTCCATTCTGACCTGGAACTCCAAACCAAGAGCTCCCCCTTCCTGCTTGTATCAGGAGAACCCCTGTTCTTCCCCAACTCTTCTTGATTTTTCACCTATGTTTGTCCTGAAGTGCAAATTTGTTCTATTTGTGGGAGAAATCGGGAGAGCTTGAAATTTACCATCTTACTCCTCCATCTTCCCAGAATCCTTCCCACTTGTTTTATTTCTTAAGCTCAGAACAAAATTAATAAACTTTTTTTAAAGTAATTTTTTCTTCCTGCCTTTAAGTTCTCTAGTTCGCTTTAATCATTACCCATACTTTGCTTATTTGTGCGTTGGCATCTGAGTCCAAGCTATTATTCATTATGGGCTTCTTTTCAGATTTTTTTTTTACTTTTGGGAACTTCTACTTATCTCTACCCCTTTTCTTCCTTCTAAATCATCCAAGTTCTTTTGCTTGACAGTCTTAAAGAAATAGATTTCTCATCCTTTTCAGTTTTTGATTTGTAAGACTCGAGGGAAATATATTCTTACCAACTGCATTTAGTTTCATTACATCTCTGGTCAAGCCTCTCATCCCTTTAGTTTAAACCTACGGTCCATGAATCCAAATCCCATTGTTTAATTCTAGCTTCTTAATCAGCTATTCATTATTGACACTGGCATGTTCAGAAGAGTAATTCCTAGTTCCAAATGATGTGTTTGGGGTTTGGCAACAAATGATGAGATTGATGTTCAAGCATCAAATGTCGGAGTTTGGTTATGTGAAGAACTCACAGTGGTCATTCTCTTTGGCAAAAGGTAGGGGTTTTTTTTATGAGAAAAGATTACAGACAAAATGAAGAGATACAATAGATACTAGGAGTGATAAATATGAAATAGAATTGAGAGAGCATATAGTTAGATACCAAAGTGGTTTTAAAAATGAACAATGGAAAAGAAAAGTTCCCTAATAGAATTCACAATTAACTAGGAGAAAGGGTGGGAGTATGCCCTTAACTGACAGGCTAAATCCACAGAGGAATTTAGCACCCTAAAAGAGTTAGTTAGCTATAAAAAGGAGAAAGACATCATGAGACCTGGCTGGGGGGGATGAGAGGAAAGACACCATAAGGCATGGGGGAAGGGTGAGGAGAAAGACATCACAAAGCAGAATGCTATGGCAAGCTTAACCCAAAAGGAGGTCAACAAAGATGGTGTGAGCCATGGACAGAGTTATAGGGGAAATTTAACCTGGATGGGGGGTCCACATATGGAATTCTGATTGAATACAGTAAGGTGGGCTACCCAGGACCTCCACAGAGGGTCAGACTATGAGATTAATCAATCAGTGCCATTCTGTGTTTGCCTCAGGGAGTATATTATCAGTACTTTAGGTTCTCTCTGCCAACCTCACCTAGTTACTCAGGACCTCATCTACCCTGCCATCCTGGAGGTAACCAATGACCTACTATTGCTAAATGCAATGAGCTTTCCCCGTTTTATTATTTCTCTTTGATTTTTCTTAGCCTATGATACTTCTGGATACTTCCTCCTGGATATTCTACCATTTCTTGACTTCCACGATGCTGTTATTTGTTCTCTTATACTTCCCTGAGTTCTTTGGCTGGGGCATCATTTTCCATACATTTGATAAAGGTGGGTAACTCAAAAGGAATTTCTTTCAGCCCTTTTCTTTGATCTCTCTAAAATCGTGGAAATCTCATCTATTCATGCTTTCAATGTTTACATTTATGCCTAGTCCCCAAACTATATATTAATCCTGTTGATCTCTCCCTTAAGCTCCAATATTAAATTTCCAATTTCCTGTTGAACATTTTAACCAATCAACATTTATTAAACACTATGTTCCAGGCACAGTATATATATATTTTTATTAAAGCTTTTATTTGAAAACCTTATGCATGGGTAATTTTTCAACACTGACCCTTGCAAAGCTTTCTGTTACAAATTTTTCCCTCCTACCTCCCACCCCCTCCCCTAGAAGTCTAATACATGCTAATTATGTTAAAATATCTGACAGATTGGATATATATATATAAATATATATATTATATATATACAGTTATCTTGCTGTACAGGGGAAAAAAAACCAAAAAACTAGGCACAGTATTAATCATTAGGAATACATATACAGTCCCAACCCTCAGGGAGTTTGCATTTTAATGAGAGAAGAGAATATATAAAAGGAAACTAAAGGTAGGGTTGGGGGGACAGTGGAAGAGATGAAAATATATATAGAGAGAAATCTGATGTAAAGCCTGGTGACAAATGAAGACTTGGTTGTCCTAGGTGCCCTCCCTAAATGGGGTTTCTGGGAGAAACCATCCAATTAGAGGTAAGAGCCATAGGAATGGAGCCAGTTTAAATTGAAGGTTGAATTTCAGTGTGAGTATTTATACTTCGGAAAATTGACCCCACTCATCATCTTCCTCCCTAAATCTGCTCTTCCTCCCATCCTCTCTATTTCTCTTGATCGTCTCCATTACTCAGATCCAAGTCAATTTTTGCTTTTCCTCCCTGATATCCAGTCAGTTGTTACGTCCTATTAGCTCTATTTTTTTTTCAACATCTCAGATACTTTTCTTTTCTTTTTTTTTTTGCCACTAAGTAAATTGATGCCTTTAATACCTTTCTTTGGGACTACTAAAAAAAAACCTCCTAGTTTCTAGTCTTCTTTCTTCTAGTCTTCTCCCTCTCTAGCTGGCAAAATGATTTTTAAATTTTTACTTATCTGTAAATATATTCCTTAGTAAAATGTAAATTCCTTGATTTAATGGAGTGTTTCATTTTGTATTCAAAGTTTATGACTATACATATATATATTTCCCCAAAAGAATGTAAGATCCTTGAAGTTAGGGACCATTTCACTTTTGTTTTTATATCACCAACACTAAATAGTGCCTAGCAGATTGCAGAGTTTTAGGGAATGGGAGTTGAATTGAACAATATGTCTGACCATGTTACAACCCTGCCCAAAAATCTTTTGTGGTTCCCTATTGCTTATCAAATAAAATGGAAAGTCCTTAACCTGGCACTTGAGGCATTCATAATATGTCTCTGAATGTATTTTGCAAATTAAAAAAAAACTAAATTTCAGCTATTGTTATTATTTATTGTTATTATTTTTTGCTTTCCTAACTCAGTGTTCTCTTATTCTTTTCATTTCTGTAAAACATCATGTTCCTTTGTTTCATATCATGTTCTACCTTGTTTTCCACTTATTTGCATACTTATTTATATCTTCCCTATAGATTCCCTTAATGATATGAACTATTCAATATTATATATTGCCTGACTCTTTTTGGAGGGGGACCAGATATGTCACTTCATTGATTTAGGAAACACTATGCAAGTGCAACTGGGCACCTCCTCTGAACCCATGGTTCCATGAAGGTTCCATATATATTTGTGGGAAGGTAGTACCCAGGTTTATGGAGGAATGTTTTATAGTTCTGCTTTACTATGCCATAACTTTTCTAAGAGCTAATCATGTCGATTGGCATGATTACAAACACGAAATATACTGGTGAATGTTCACAGAATTTTGATGGTATTACTAGAGTTCCCCAGGTTACCCCTAGGACCCAAAATAGTCATGTTCCTGGGAACCCAACCTGCAAGTCTGTACATGCAAAGTTGGAGGAGTAGTCCAGAATGCTTACTACATAGACAAAGTAAACAAAATGTAATTTGACAGGGAGGTAAAGGAAATACTAAAAAGTAGGAAGGGAGTGGAGTGAGGAAGAATCAGGTATGTGCAATTCTTTGTGACCCCATTTGGGGTTTTCTTGGTAAAGATATGAGAATGCTTTGCCATTTCTTTCTGCAGCTCATCTTACAGATGAGGAAACCGAGGCAAAAAAGGTTAAGTGACTTGCCCAGGGTCACACAGTTAGTATTTGAGGCCAGATTTGAATTCAGAAAGAAGAGTCTTCCGGACTCTAAGCTTAGAACTCTAATCCATTGCACCCTGTCATGGAGGGAGAATTTAACCTGATTTTTGTAGACCACTAGGGATTTTAGGAAATAAAAGTGAGGAGAAAGTACATTCTAGATATGGAGGACCACATATGCAAAGGCAGAGAGAGAGGAGATGAAACCTCATGAATAAAGAACAACAAATGAGCCATTTTGCCTGGAAGGCAGAAGGGAAAAGTAGGTTAGAATTCGATTGTAAACCCCAAGGCTCAGTCCTCAGCTTCCTCCTCCCCTTTTTCACTCAGAGTTCTTTCCTTTGGTACCTCATTAGTTCCATATCTTTGCCCAGGACCCTCAGCTCTACTTAACCAGCCCTAACTTTACTCCTAAATTTCAGCCCTTCGACAGTACTGCTTCGTCATTTTAGCCTGGACGTCCTCTTAACATCCAAGCTAAAATGACCAAATATTGGTGTCATAATCAATAAATATTTATTGAGCACATACTGTACCAAGCATTGTGTTAAGTGTTAGGGATACAAAAGGAGATAAGAGGCAGCTTTGCCCTCAAGGACCTCACAATCTACTGGGGAAGACTTACCAACAAATATATACAAACAAGCTATTTATAGGACAAATAGGAAATAATTAACAAAGGGAAGGCAGTTGGCAAAGATTTCCATCCTATTAATCACCCAGGTTCCCTCTCTCACTCAAACCATATAACAAACAAGTTATCAAATCTTGTTATTTCTAGCTCCGTGACACTTATCACACTACTTTCTCACCCCTTGACAAACTCCTCTAGTTCAAGCCTCCATAAACTCTCTCCTGGACTTTTGAATAGCTTTCTAATTGGTTTCTTTGTCTTGTGGCTCCCCACTCTGATCCATCCTCCATACAGCTGCCAAAATACTTTCCTGAAAGCTCAGGTCTGAACATGTCACTCCCCTTCTCAGTAAACTCCAATGGCTTTCTGTTAAATCTAGGATCAAACAGAAATTCTTCTTTTTGGCATTTAAAGCTGTCACAGCTTGGTCACAAGCAGCCTTATTATGCATACCTTCCCTTCATACTTCCTGTAGTCCAGCCAAAGTGACCTTGCTAATTCTTAGACATGGCACTCCCTTTTTACTCATTGTCCCCTATGCCAGAAATGCCCTCTCTCTCTTGGAATTTCTCATTTTCTTTAAGATTTAAGAGACTCAAACCCCATCTTTTCCATGAGACCTTTCCTGCGATCCTTCCCTTCCCTCTCCACTTCCCCATACCTAACCACTAGCCCAGGTGATAGGGGCTGGAGGTAAATGGCGTCTGTATCCTCCACAAAAAACCCTATTCTGATGTATCATAAAGATGGTGTCAGAGATGCGCTGAGAGTGAAAGGACTCTAGGTTCTTGAGGGCTTCTGCAGTACTTGTTGTTGCAGGTTTTGTTATGCTAGAAAGGCTGTCGGGGTTGCCATGGAAACAGAATATGTTTGCTTTCTGAGAACCTAGCTAAGGATGGGGAAGTTTATCACCAATAATCTGGCCTCTTGGCCAGGGATTCTTTGGCCCCTCGGATCATGAAACAAAGGCAAATTCAGAGCATATCTAAGTCTCATTCAGCCTCCTTTTTCAGAGGCAGCTAGGGGGTACACTGGAAGTAACAGCAGGTCTGGAATCAGGAAGATCTGAGTTCAAATTCAGACCCAGATTCTTATTACTTGTGTGACTGTGGGTAAATTAGTCAATCTCTGTCTGCCTCAGTTTCTTCAACTTCACAGGGATAATAACAGCACCTATCTCCCAGGATAGCTGTGAGGATCCATTAAGATAATAATTGTAAAACACTTAGTATAGTGCCTGGCACATAGAAAGGGCTATATAAATATTAGTTATTATTATTATTATTATTACTAGTTGTGGGATCTTGGGTAAATTCTTAGTCTCAGTTTCCTCATCTGTTAAATGGGGATAGTGATAGCACCTTTCTCCAAGGGTAGCTGTGAGGATCCATTAAGATAATAATTGTAAAACAGTACAATGCTTGGCATATAGTAAGTATTATATAAATATTGGTTATTATTACTAATATTACTAGCTGTGTGATCCCAGGCAAGTAACCACTGTTTGCTTCAGTTTCCCCATCTGTAAAATGGGGCAATAATAGCACCTATCTCCCAGTATTATTGTGAGGATCAAATGAGACAATTTTTGTAAAGTTCTTAGCACAGTGCCTGGCACATAGTAGGCACTACATAAATGCTTATTCCCTTCCTTCTTTCTACTTCTGCAATAACCACAGCAGAATGGTGGGAAGCAGTCAGGGGCTAAGAATAATTACAGACTTTAAAGTGTTTGTAAACAGACTGTAAAGTATTTATGGTAAGCTGTTAGTACTTTAAACATGAGATCCTCGTCCAATGGCCCACAAGAAGACCTAGAAAAAAGAGGAATTCAATCTATCAATCTTAACTTTCTCCCTATAAGTAAAACCAGAAGACAAAAGGAAGCTGCATGTAAACAGAGAAAACTCAATTGTTGTCCTGGGAGAAACAAATAAAGGAGCTCCTTGTGTGGGTGGATGTTCGATCAAAAGCATCAAGAAGCACCCTTAAAGGGATATGGGTCAACTCTGAAGTATTTGCAAATAGACCAGTAGGAAAATAATGGCAACTTAGGGCCCATTACCCATCACACTGGAAAGGAAGAAGAAAAATTCCATGAAGAATTTGGCAAAACCTTCCAAATGAATACTTTTCTTTCTTTGTTGATACCTTCTATTGTTTCATCACATTCATTTCTGACTATATTTCGGTCACCTTTCTATCTATCTCTTCTCACAAAGATTAAGAAAGAAAAAGAAGCAGGCTAGCAAAACCAACCAGCTCTCAACAGGGTCCCACAGAATATGGATGCCTTTTCCTAGCTTTTCTCCAGTCAAACAGGTGCATGCAAGTCTGGAAGTTTTTCTAAAATCAACCAGCACATTCTTTCTTACAGCATATATTGTTAATTCCTTTAAGGAATTGTACATGATTTTGATAAATGCATGGGAGACATCTTGTTGGAGAACTTTAAGGCAGTGTTTTTGTCTATTGAATCAAATGCTTTTTTACAGCCCCAAATTAATAAATACAGTGGCATGTCATACCCATAAACCCTTCTGTGAATTGTGTGACTGTAAAGACATAGTGCATAAAGCACTGGGCCTGAAATCAGGAAGACCTGGAATTCAAATTCAGCCTCTGACATCTATTATATGTGTCACTACGGCAAGTCACTTGATTTCTATTTGCCTCAGTTTCCTCATCTGCAAAATGTGAGTAAGAATAGCACTTATCTCCCAGAGTTGTTATGAATATCAAATGAGATAATTATAAGGTGTTTGACATGGTCCGTGGCATACAGTAAGCAATATATAAATGCTAGCCATTATTATTAATAATGTTCAGTTTCATTTATATTTCTATATTATTCTATAACATTCAGGGTTCAGTTTCATTTTATTATTCCTCCCTGATGTTGTATACTAAAACCTCCCACCCCCAATTAAATCAACTCAACACTTTCATGATTTACACAAAAATTTTATTTATATGTACATATATATATATATATATAGTAGCCAAATAATTAGCATTTATATAGTGATTTGAGATTTATAAAAAAAAACTTCTTAGATATTATCTCATAACAACAATCGGAAGAGGTAATTGCTATTATTATCCCATTTTACAGATGAGAAATTGTGATAGAGGTTAAAGGATTTGCCAGGGAAAGGAAAGGAAAGGAAGGAAAAGAAGGAAGTATTTATTTAAACATGTTCCAGCAATGTGGCAAAATCTGGTGAGCCAAAAACAAGCAGAAAGGAAAATGGTCTCTTCCCTCAAGTAGCTTACAGAGGAGGACAACACACAAAATGGAAATGAAAAGTGGGGGAAGGATAGAAAGGAAAGCATTTTCATAGCTGCAAAATTTTGGTTATAAGAATCTACACATATCTTGAGAGCATCCTTAATGAAAATATAAGAAGTGGATAGACACACTTTGATGTAGACTCTATCTTTACAGTCACACAGTTCACAGAAGAGCTCATGGATATGAGATAATATTGCATTTATTATTTTTTGGCTGTAAAAGGCATTTGATCCAATAGGCAAAAATACTGCATTAAAGTTTTCCTACAAGATGTTTCCCATGCATTCATCAAAATTATGTATAATTCCTCAAAGGAAGTAATAACATGTGGCGAAGAAATGATTTGCTGGTTGATTTTAGAAAAATTTAGAAAGACTTGCATGAAATAATAAAGAGTGAAATGAGCAGAACCAAAAGAACATTGTATACAGTAACAGCAGTATTGTTTGAAAAACAACTGTGAATGATTACACAAATCAAATACAAAGAACTAAGAAAGAATTGATAAATTGAAGTATTCATAGTATGGTTTTTCATACACACATATATAATATATATCCACACACGTATATATAAATGTATATAGCAACATATGTATATGTAAATGTATACATTGTACACACTTACACATATAATGTGAATACACATGTATTTATACATGTACACATGTAGATACATATTTATGTGTATATATGCATGTGTGTATACATACACACATATATGATATCTGTGTCAAATGGTGGCCTTCTGTAGTACAGAATTGGGAGGGAGGAAGGGAGACAGTTAAACTTAAAATGTAAAAATAAATTAAACTAAAATTTTTAAAAAGCGTTTTGTTTGATGACTTTCTGATTAGTAATATCATCATGCATAAAATTGGGAGACATAAACTCACCACAAGTGTTCACCATCATTATGATATAAGTACAGGACATAGTTCAAAAAATGGAAGAGAGATTTCCTGTAGTTGATGAGATCCTCCATATGTACCTGTTTATTGATGACATTGTTTTGGTTGTATTAAGCCTTGAAAAATTCTGGAACCTATTAAATGAGAATCATGATTATTCAAAAGTAGTCAGCCAAACTCTCCACAGAGGAAAACCTAAATGAAGGAAGAAAATCATACAAATTATGAGGGTTAGAGAGACAATTTAGTTCATCTATTGTTACATATTTATCTGGGTTAGGCACTAGAGAGGGACAATGTCCAAGACCCAGAATTGAGGAGATCAGGTTAGACTGTTTTTGGCAAAATGGACAGGGAAAACTCCATATTGTTCCCTGAAACAAAGACCCATCTTTTCTACAATATTATTTCAGTGATATTGTGTAACTTTGAATCATTGGATATTCTAATCACTGAGCAATTGAAGTTGTAAATTACCCAAAGGGAAAGGGAGACATGAATGGTGGATGGGAAGAGGCTACCATGCATTACAACAAGAAATTACATGAGAGGAGTGGTAGAAAGGCTGTGACTTGACAAATATATCTAGCAGGACAGAGGGGTAATTGATAGATTATCTGACTACTTCATTAGTATCCGTACAATGTGAAGAACATTAAAAGAGAACTGTCATTATGTTGGGTGCCCTAGAGGTGGTGGATTTACAGGCCATGGACAAGAGCCACACAAGCTAGGTAGGGCCAGATGGAGTGAAAATCTATCTCAATGGAGAGAGTAATTACATCAAGGAAATAATGACTCTTTTAGGGTATTATTCTTATGCACAAATTCAAGACTTTAGTCAAACTGGACTTTCTGTCATTTCTAAAAATGTCTTGAATTTTCCTGCCTTTGCTCATGCTGTTCCCTATGTCTGAAATACTACCCCCTCTCCACCTGTCAAATTCCTACCCATCCTTTTATAGATTAGTATTGAACTAATTAGATGTTCTTAACCTCTTCTGTGTCTACAGTCTGGTGAAACCTGCAGACCTCATCTCAGAATAATGCTCTGAAATGTATCAAGACTAATATGTTGGATTACAAAAAAAAATCAATTCTATTGAAATTATTATTAATTTTTTTTAAATTCATGGAATCCAGATTAATAGTTGCATGGACTTCTGGTAATGTCCTTTCTTTTTCTCCTAGTCTAGAAAGAGGCTAGAGAATTGAACCCTGAATTCAGAAAGGTTTTGCCTCTTAAGTTTGTTATTGAGGGGTGTGTGTATGTGTGTATATGTGTGTGTGAAATCACGATAACTAGAAGCCCACTGGCTATTGGTCTAATGTAGGACTCATTGCACCTTCTTCTTCCTTATATATATATATTTTTTATATCACACAGTTCATTTGCACTTTTGTAGAAAGAGCATTGCCTTTGGAATCAGAGGACCAGGTAAATCCAAGCTCTTCATCTTACTTCCTGTTAGATTTTGGGCGAATCCCTTAATTTGTCTGGGCCTCTGGACATAAGATAATTGAACTAAGTGACCTGTATGGTCTCTTTCAGTGCAAAAATCTATGCTCTTTTATGGGCTCATCATGGAAAAACAGCTTATATTTATATATGCATACAAAGTACTCCCTCATTATAACCTTGTTAGTTACTATCTACATTTTTGTGGTTGTCTCCAATATTTCTGTTCAAATTATCTTGACCCCATTTTGGGTTTTCTTGGCAAAGATACTGGACTGCTTCATCATTTCCTTCTTCAATTTGTTTTACAGATGAGGAAAACAGTGTTAAATGACTTGCCCAAGGTCACACAGCTAATAAGTATCTGAATTTGAATTCATGAAAATAAATCTTCCTGACTCCAGACCTGGTGCTCTATCCACTGTGTCACTTTGGAAAATGGAGTCTCAAAGAAGTATAATAACATGTGTCCTGGTTCATAGAAAGCTTAGACTTGAGGTTCTAATCCAGGTTCCATCACACCAAATCTATTATTCTTGCCATTAACTAATACTATTTTGTTTCATATTATAGTAAATTTATTGTTTCATATTTCCCTGTACTAGACTGTAAGTTCTAGGAGGACAGGGACTGTTATAACTCAATCACTGATTCTCTCCCAGAATGTTTCCATCCTTTGCACACAATTGGAACTTCAAATCACCATTTCACAGGCTGAGGAGTTCTTAGAACACACACACACACACACACACACACACACACACACACACACACACACAACTCCTTCATTTTACAGGTGAGGAAATGGAGGCCAGGAGAAGGAAAGCGGCTACATTAAATTAAGATCTCACATATTTTAAGGATAGAACCAGTATCTGAATCCCTCCTCTGACTCCAAATACAAAACTCTTTCCATTCATAAAGATGCCTCAAATAACACTTGTATTTAGTTGAGTTTAGTTGAACATGTTAACAACTAACCAACAGAAGACATGTGATGAGCTAATTTGGATTTTGCTTTCATTAATACCTAATGTGTTA